>BPTQ01000007.1:77293647-77492423 GCA_019973895.1 Chrysanthemum seticuspe | reverse complement strand
CTTGCACTAAAGGAGAGTGCAACAAAAGGGTTTCACATGGGGGTCGAAAAGTCGAGGAGACTAATCTATAGACTCACAATGGTAGGCTGTTTGGGTGATAATCCTATAATATTTCCTTCTAAAACTGAAAAGCCCAAATACATCAAGCTAACTCAACATACCTCGTCTATGGTCTCGAAATGATGTAAAGGCCAAGTTCTAAGGTTTACAAGCTACCGGCATGATAACGCTACACGCGTCGTTCGGAGTCAAGGAAACTTCCTTTTCTTCGAGCAAGTTTTATAACACCCTAGGCAGTGAACCTAATCGTTGTAGTGTAGTAATTAGGGTAAGCCACGGGTATTGATATCGTTCTCTAGGGGAATAAGAATGCAAGTGAGAAGTTACTACGCTAAGGTTAAGGTTGAGGAAGATTATTTTTGTATTTTTATATTTTATGGAATGGAAAGGTACGAATCTCGGGTATTGGATTTGGGGGGGGTTGGTATTTCTACCGATTACTCTACTATTATCTAATTATCTAAACTAAGGTTGTGGGAGTCTATGTCTAATTAATGTGTGCTCATATGATAGTTTAAAGATGTGTTTACTTAGGTTGTACTACTCCTTAATTATCTCCTATTGATAGTTGAGTTGTCACGTCCTTATTCTTAGTTGCGTTGTGTGTCTAAAGTTGTAGGGTATGCGTTTCTCCCTAACTCTTTGAACTTACCAAAGGGTCTCGTCTACAAAACCCACTAGGGATGATAAACTCTTACTCTAAGGCACTCTTTGTATAATTTAGCCTACAACTACTGATCGATGCAGAACCGTCAAGTTTTCTCACGCAAGTTAACCACTTGTGAATGATTAACTGTAAGGAACTTAAAACAGTTCACACACCAATGCAATTTAAGATCAGGAGAATACAGTGGATTCCCGGGTCGTTATGTCCCACGGAGGATGACTGGTGTTTAACACAATCAGATGTCGAGTAATCACTAAGGATAGTGATCAGTAAGGATATCGATGGAAAATTACCTAAAGAAAAAATTTGCAAATTATAGCGACTTAAATGCAAATTAAGAAAATTAAAAAGTTAAAATCTATTAAATAAACGCTATCACTAATTTTAAACTAATGTTTTTGTGTTTTTATAAAACTAAATAACTTAAATAAACTATCTTAACTAAAACGTAACCTTAAATTATCTAAAAATGTTACTTAAAATGGAAACGTACGTTATTTGCAAAAATTACGCTGGAGCGCAAGCAAAAACGTAAATTTTATGAAATAAAAGGCCTACGAATGTGAAACTAATTTTCTTACGTACTATATGATAAAAGAAAATTTTAGAAAAAAGATTTATATTTTTTTGACTTTTATATTTTTTTTTTATGATTTAATTACTATAAAACACTAATTAAATGATTAAAAATATTAAAACTAATTAGAAAAATCTCAACTTTTTACAGAAAATACTTAAGACTAATACAGATTTAATAAAAATGCTAAACTAGAAAAAGCTACTTTGGATAAGCTAGAAATAAGCTAAAATCTCGTTTAAGCTAAAAATGGACAAAACGTATATAAGAGATAGATTGTGTAAGCTTTTAACGAGAAAGACCCAAGGGCGCGTTGGTAAGGAGTGTGTGTGGTGAGCTGGGTGGCCAGAGATCAAATCCCAGCAGTGGCACTTTTTGTAAACTATTTTTTTTTTTGGATTTTTTCTTTTACAAACTCATTAAGCACTTGAAGATAAGCATTTTTCACAACTGTGACTTTTTCTAAAAACCACTGATAAGCACAGAAATAAGCTAATTATCTTAACAGTTAGCTATTTTGAAAATGAATAAGCACAAAGATTAATCTAAAATGATTAAGAGCTAATTAATAAGCACAAGGTAAACTAAAATAAGCTAGACTAATGTTTATAAGCTAACTAGAACACTGAATAAGCACAAAAAACCATTAATAAGCACTGAATAAGCACAAATAAGCAAAAATGATCACTGTTACACAGTACAATGTTTTAAATAACTAGGCACCTTCTAGCTATTTTTTAAGCACTTGAATAAGCCACAAAATGAAAACAAACATTGCACTTAAGTAGTTGACCAAGTGAGCTATCCAAAAAGCTAATTTGCAAAGATTGGCTTTTAATAATGAGCTTTTGAGAAGCTTTTAGAAAACTGAAAAAATCACTGAGTAAAAACTCAGTGAATACTGAGTCTTGGACAGAAATGAGTATCACTAGCAAGCTAAGCAAATAAGCTACAAATTGAAAAATGAGCTTTGGAATATTGAGACAGCTAGGTAAACTACTTAAAAAACTAAATTTGACAAGCTGATGATCACTAATAAGCCCTATAAGAGCTTGTGAATCAAGGTACCCAATCTGTGTACAGGGGAGTATTTTGACTTTTTTGATTGTTGAGAAACTTTGACCTTCTTGATCTTTGGATCAAATTTGTGGACAGTTATTGATGTAAAATGATGGAACAAATATAAAGCAAGCAATGTATATGATATCTTAACACAAATTAAGGATTTGCCAATCCTTGATCACAACAGTTATCAGGTAAGACAGATTCAATGTAAGTTTTGACTTTTGAACTTGCATGCACCAAACCAAGACTTGAATTGTGCTCAAATGAGCTTAAGAAGCATGAAACAACAAAAAGTATCCACTGAACAAGCCTGTTAGACAGACTTATCAGCAAATCCAAACACCCTTGATTCAAGTGATTTGAGCTCCAAACTGATTTAAACAATGAGACAACTTGTACTTTTGATTAAACCAACTTCAAAGAACATAAATGCTACTTATTAAACTAATTTTAACTACTTATGATAACAAGAACAGATTATGCTAAGGATCTTAAAAATGACTTACAACTGATCTTAGCCACAGTGGCCTGCAACCACTGAACTCAGAACCACTAACCTATCAGAACCACTTCATTGAACTCAAAACAACCCCATTTCCATGTCTGCAATACCCAAAAACCAATTCCAATCCTGCTTAACCAAATGTGCTTCTGTAGTTGACTTTTGTTGACTTTTAAAGGAACTTGATTGAAACTAGATAACAGGTTTACAAAAAGCTAAGATAAGCTCAAATAAACCTGTTTAACTTATTAAATAAGCTTATTGAAGCTTGATAACATGAGTTGAATTGAAAATTTGCAACAGTGAACCAGAATTCATGAAACTAAATGGAAACTTTGATTTAAGGTTTTAGATAAATTAAAACAACTGAACAACTTAGTTTAAGTATTATAGAGCTTAAGATTACAAAGTTTTAGAGCTAATTAAGACATTAAAAATAAAAACGACATACAAGTGAAATTGAAAAATTAACTACTGCTCTTCTTCTCTGTCTTCTGCTTCTTTTATGCTTCCAAATTGCTCCACGTGTCCTTAGGAGAAGATCCCACCTCTTTTTGTGGCCAATGGGAGAACTTTGAGTGAGCTAGCCATTTTGGCGGGAAACAGACATTTGACTTGTAGAGCACTGTAACAGGCAAGTAGGGGGGGTGGCATTAATTGTGGGTGGCTAGTGATGATGAGGGTGGAAAAGTTGAGGTGATGGGAGGAGAGGTGGCTTGCAGGCAAGGTGTGCAGAGGGGAGGTGGAAGAAAGGTGTACAGTGTGGGGCGCGTTTTCTGTTATTTGACTATTTTGACCAAAGGGTCAAAATGAAAGGGTTCAAGGCTAATAAGGCAGGGGTCCAAAGGGGTAAATTGGCAGGGGTCTAATTTGTTTTGACAAGGCTTATTAAACAAGGACTAGTATTGCAAAATCTGAAATCTTTGAAGGACTATTCCTGCCATTTTTCCAAAGTTACCATAAGGACTAAAATTGACAACCTTTAATAGTGCAAGGACCAAAATTGCCATTTTCTCATTTTCAAAGGACTAAATTTGCCAATTTCCAAAGTTCAGGGACTAAAGTTGTAATTTTTGTAAATTTGAATCTCAAGGACCAATTTTGACAACTTTTGAATCCCTAAGGACTTAAAATGATATTTTTCTTTATTTGGTTTTACCAGGGACTGTTTTTGACAATTTTTCAAACTTGGGGGACTAAAACTGCCAATTATGCAAACTTGATACGTTTTTCACCAGATTTTGATATTTTTGCATTTAAAACATATAAAACACTTGTTTGTGATATTTTTATCATTTTGATGCATTTCTGAGTGTTTTCAGATGTTTTAGCAGTTTAAACAGTACAAAAATGATGAGTATTTACACACTCATCACGTACCAACCCCAGGCACTTCCCAAGACGTCGTATGGTTTCAATAAGGTCAGATTATATGATCTCGGTATTATCACGTTGATCAGGCATCATAATACTTGCATCACATAACAAGTCCTTATTGTCATCATATTTTGCCTCAGGTCATGACAAATCACATAACCAATATCACACAAAACAGATAACATACAGATAGCAAGTATCAAACCAAAGCAGACCAGATCCACATACATACAACACATAATACATCAAAACAGCTTACCATATCACAATGAAAGAATGTCACCAACTTGCACAAAACGGTTTCCTCATGACTCATTACTGACGATTCAAAGGAAAAGCTGTGATATTACAAAAATGCTAAATGATAAAACTCCACGATTCAAACCGAGTTCTAAACAAATCAAAGAAAAGCAATACCAATCAAAATCACTTAACAAAATATCAAACCGCCTCAAAACGCATGACAAATGAATCGGAATAACACAAGTCGCGCCCAATCATCTGAGATAGATGAATCTTCTAAGCATCTCAATGGTTGGATTGTTGACACAATACGCCCGAATCTTGGTAGTAACTTCTCCGCCCGTCTAAAGTACGCCGGTCATAGTTCCTCTGCTCATACGTCTTCCAAGCGTCCACCAGTTGAATCTTGTCTCCGTCTTTGCGCCTCTGGTTGATCCGTCCAGCTCCCTTCAACAGCATCCTGACGTCTCCGGCAGCATCACGATCGGTTGCGGCTTCGGCTTCACGAACCTCTCCAGAAATTGTTGCAGCAATGCAATGTCGACACCATCATCTTCGGCTCCACGGGTAGTCTCCATCTAACGATCGACAAACGGATGTGCGAAGACAAAAATAACAAAATTCGATGTGAAAAGAGGAAGGCCAAATCAGTGAAGACAAACGAATATCAAAGTCAAACCTGAACGACAGTCAAACGAATCGGAGAAGATCAGAACAGACGGAAGCCTAGTGTCTACCCAAGTCCTCACAGGTCAATCCTAAGGTCAACAAGACGGAACTTAGGCTCTGATACCATAATTGTAACACCCCAACCCGACAAGGGTAGAAGTGTCACATTCTGGTGTCATATCAGAACGTACAATTAAAATTTTACGAGTGGAAGTCTTAAGAATAACATATCAAATCATTTATAACAACGACTTACAAGGAAAATTACAAAATCCAAAATGGCTAAAATAAAATGAAATCTCAAAACAATAGCCCGACACAGTAAGTCCAAATAATAAGGTAACTAGGGTTGGTCCACTCAGAAAATCCAACTCTCAGCCCATCAAAGCCCATCTTCAAACCTAACACCTGCCGCAGGAAAAGAAATGCGGCTGAGCTTAAAAAGCCCAGTGAACAGATATAACAAAACGAAAGCTAAATAATATCTGAAATGCAAAATGAAACAAAGGAAACGGATAACAACGTCGCAGCGGAATGAGAACAATGAGTCAAGGAGGATCCAGCAGAACACACTTACACAGATATCCAAAGAACAGATAACAAGGAGATTGAAACAAAGCAAAGCATCGAAGACATATATACAAACACATACAAGCCAGTCATACAAGACTGAAACATAAGCAAGTATAGCAGGCATAGCATCCACACAACGTATATGTCATACAATCAATTCAGGAAATCAGAATACATACAAGCTAAACAGATATCTACAGGAAAGCGGAAGCAATTAATTAATCAGTGAGCATGGCAATTCACACAGGTCAAAACTCTTAATTGAAAACATAACAAGTATCATAGCAGCAGTCAAAACATGGCAGTCACACGTAGCAAGTAGGAAATACAGTATGAACACTATAATTAAATGAATTAAAAACATAGCAGGGCAATTAAACAAGTTAACAAGCTAGACGTCATAAGTTGAACCATTTACCCAATCCAACCGTAGCATAAACCGAAATGCAAAACATGGCAGATCAACAACAAGCAGATAAGGAAACAACGGACAGTCATAGTCCACGAGATCAACTGTACGAAGTATACATGATAAACAGACAAAAACTATCGATTACACACTATCATGGTCAACAGACAATTCAGAGGTCACATAACAGCGAGATCACATATCATCAGATAGAAACAGGCAAATCAGATAACCGCATATTAGTCATATCGTAGTAGGGAAATCAATAGTCACATAAGACATGAACAACATAATCAATTCTAATAAACATATAATAACACGGTACGTGAATGGAACGATAGTCTGAAGTAACGGAATGGGAGTGTAACAGATCAAAGCAATGGAACATATATATCTTGGTAGTAGAGTGAGTCACAAAAGGGTATTGGGTAAAGGACAGTCAATTTAGAATATGGTGCAGTGGGGAATCCAGAAGGTACAATATAGGTATATCAAAAGTGTAAGGGTTGTCAGAAATCTATCCCGAGCCAACAAAACAAACCAATATCAATAGTGGCAATAGCATCCAAGTATCCAATAGTAACCATTGTATTCGGAGGGGTGACCTCGGAATACCAAACCAATAGGAGGGGAGACCTCAGTAACCAGTGGAGTAGCTAGCTCCCAAAATGTGAGGGGGTGTATTGCACACACGCACCACATCACCAAAACAATATATCAATATCAATACAATACAAATCTAGGATGCATCCATACGCCCCCTGCAAAACAATAGTGGCCATACAATATATCTGAAGCGCACATAATCAATACAAAATGGGGACGGTGTGGAACATCACTCATCCACACTGGAGTCATGCCATTGGTGCATCAATGACACGGACATGGAACCCCCATGCCTAGTTAATGGCTCGGGTATCAATCTGAAGGGTCAAACAAAGGTTCAAAGTGTAGCAATGTATATGTCTTCATAAGCAAAGGTGCAATATCAATAGTTCACAATTCAGAAGTGCATAACAATAGTTCAATATCAAGGTCCCGTATCAATATTTCGATATACAAGGTTCAATAGCACATATTTAATAGCACAGGTCAATAGCAACAGTTCAGTAGCAAAGGTTCAATAGCAAAGAATCAATAGCAAAGGGATCGATATCAAAGGTTCAATATCAATGGGTCAATAAAGAGTCAATAACAAAGATATATAATAAGCGAACAAATTCAAGGGATCGGCAAGTCAGGGGAAATCCCTACTGAAAAGGGATAGAATATCTGTACCTTAACGCCAATTAAAGGAAAGCAAACGAATGAATGAACACGAAGACGCAACATCACGCCTCCTTCAACGAATCTCTGGTCGAATTACACTATGGATCGACGGACACAAGAACCAAAACTAACACTCTTCGAACCGAACCAAAACCTCTGGTATCTCCATAACCTTTCAGCGATTCGAAACCAAAGCTGCAACCCACGTATGATTAGAGTGAACTGAGTCCATGCACACCCGAACCAATCTTGATACGATCATGCAAACTCTAAGTTCCTGTTAATGAAACCTTAACCTCATGATCGAACAGAACACGATCAAACCCACAAATCCAACTAACCGAACACGAAGATCAAACCCGAATGAGATTCGCTAGCCTATCACGATACAACCTTCTACTAACGAAACCCTCCAACGATTCGAGGTCGAAACAAAGGTATAACAGGTTCTCGACAAAGTGTATGGATGAAGGTTTAATTTCTCTTTTATTTTCGTTTAGAATTAGAGTACATATATATGTGAACGTGATGGATCGATCTATTTATTCAAAAACAGAAAACGTGATAATATCAGATTTTTGCAAGGAATAGGGCATGCGTATATTTTCGTGTTTGTTGATATGCAGGAAAAACATTTTTATATTTTGGAGGATGAGTGGAGATAAGGGAATCGGTTTCACAATTAAAAAGGGGAAGGGATATTGATTTGCCGAGATTATTGGGTTGATTTGTTCAATCACATCTCTTCCATAATTAAAATGTTCCTCTTTTATTTTTGAAATGTGTACACACTAATAAAATGATTTGGCCTAGCACAAGGGACATGTATGTGATTTATTTGATGCATCAGATAGGTTCGATTACATGAATGACTAATTTATAAATTTTATACTTGTAACGTACTTTGAACGTGTTTTATACGAATTACATATAGTCGTACTCTTTTATTAAATTGTTTAATAACTTAGGTTAATATTCGAATACGTATTAAAATGAAATTCCGAATTTTAGGGTTTTACAACTCTTCCCCTCTAAAAGAAAAATTTTCGTCCTCGAAAATTGAAGTCGCAGAGGTACACAGAGACGTACGAGTTTAAGGCAGACGTAGCAATCCATAGTTTCACACGAATCATAACGGTTTTCGGGTCCAAAGCGTACAAATCTTATACATGATAGATGTCTGTGAGAATCTCACAAAGAGGTACAGAATTTCGAATGAACATGAGGAGTGTCAAATAACGGATATAAGCTCTAGTCCATTCACGTACCAACCCAGGAACTTCCCAAGGCGTCGTATGGTTTCAATAAGGTCAGATTATATGATCTCGGTATTATCACGTTGATCAGGCGTCATAATACTTGCATCACATAACAAGTCCTTATTGTCATCATATTTTGCCTCAGGTCATGACAAACCACATAACCAATATCACACAAAACAGATAACATACAGATAGCAAGTAACATACCCAAACAGACCAGGTCACATACATATAGCATATACTACATCAAAACAACTTACCATAACACAAGAGAAGGAGGCCAACCACTTGCTCGAAACGGCTCCTCATGACTCAGTATTGGCGATCCAAAAATAAAGCGGAGATATCACCAAAATGCTATGTGATAACACTTCATGATTCAACCCGAGTTCTGAACAGATCAAAGAAAAGCAATACTGATCAAAATCACTTAACAAAATGTCAACCGCCTCAAAACGCGTGACAAACAAATCGGAGTAACACAAGTTGCGCCCAAATCATATGAAGTAGATGAACCTTCTCAGCCACCGGTTGAATCTTGTCTCCGTCTTTTGCGTCTTTGGTTGATCCGTCTAGCTTCCTCCAACAGCATCCTGATGTCTCCAGCAGCACGGCAGTCGGGTGTGGCTTCTGCTTCATGAACCTCTCCAGCTCAGGGACTGTTGTAGCAACGCAAGATCGGCACCATCATCTTCGATTCCACGAGTGGTCTCCATCTAACGATCGACAAGCAGATGTGCGAAGACAAATCAAACAAATTCAAATGAGAAAAGAAGAAGGTCAATTCAGCGAAGACAAAAGAATACTGAAGTCCAATCTGAACAAAAATTCAAAGGAATCGGAAGATATCAAAACAGACGGAAGCCTAGTGTCTACCCAATCCTCACAGGTCAATCCTAAGGTCAACAAGACGAAACCTTTGCTTGCTATTGACCCCTTTGCTATTCAACCGTTGCTATTTACCATTGTGCTATTGAATCTGTGTTATTGAACCTTTGCTATTGACCCTTTGCTATTGAACCTTTGATATTGAACTATTGCTATGAACCTCTGAATTGGGAACCATTGATATTGAACTTTGATTATGATGACTGATATATTGCTACACTTTGGACCTTTTGTTTTGACCTGTCAGTTTGATACCCGAGCCATTAACTAGGCATGGGGGTTCCATGTCCGTGTCATTGATGCACCAATGGCATGACTTTAGTGTGGTTGAGTGATGTTCCACACCGTCCCCATTTTGTATTGATTATGCGCGCTTCAGATATATTGTATGGCCACTATTGTTTTGCAGGGGGCGTATGGATGCATCCTAGATTTGTATTGTATTGATATTGATATATTGTTTTCGTGATGTGGTGCGTGTGTGCAATACACCCCCTCACATTTTAGGAGCTAGCTACTCCACTGGTTACTGAGGTCTCCCCTCATATTGGTTTGGTATTCCGAGGTCACCCCTCCGAATACAGTGATTACTATTGGTTACTTCGCTGCTATTGCCACTATTGATATGGTTTGTTTTGTTGGCTCGGGATAGATTTCTGACAACCCTTACACTTTTGATATACCTATATTGTACCTTCTGGATTCCCCACTGCACCATATTCTGAATTGATTGTTCTTTACACAATACCCTTATATGACTCACTCTACTACCAAGATATATATGTTCCATTGCTTTGATCTGTTACACTCTCATTCCGTTACTTCAGACTATCGTTCCATTCACGTACCGGGTTATTATATGTTTATTAGATTTGATTATGCTATTCATGTCTTATGTGACTATTGATTTCCCTACTACGATATGACTAATATGCGGTTATCTGATTTGCCTGTTTTCATCTGATGATATGTGATCTCGCTGTTATGTGACCTCTGAATTGTCTGTTGACCATGCTAGTGTGTAATCGATAGTTGTTGTCTGTTTATCATGTATACTTCGTTCAGTTAATTTTGTGGACTATGATTACCTGATAGTATCCTTATCTGCTTGTTGTTGACCTGCCATGTTTGCATTTCTGATTATGCTACGGTTTGACTGGGTAAATGGTTCAGCTTGTGACGTCTGGTTTGTTAATTTGTTTAGTTGCCCTGCTATGTCCTTATTCATTTAATTATATCGTTTATATTGTATTTCCTACTTATTACGTGTGACTACCATGTTTTGAATGCTGTTAACACTTCCGCTGTTATGATACTGGTTATGTTTTCAACTAAGGGTTGACCTGTGTGAATTGCCATGCTCACTTATTAATTAATTGCTTCCGCTTTCCTGTAGATATCTGTTTGGCTTGTATGTCTTCTGATTTCCTGAATTGATGGTATGTTGTATATGTTGTGTGGATATGACGTCTGCTATGCTTGTTTATGTTTCAGTACTTGTATGCATGGTTTGTATGTGCTTGTATGCTTGTCATGATGCTTTGCTTTGTTTCGTTCTCCTTGTTATCTGTTCGTTTTGGATATCTGTATAATTGTGTTCTGCAGGATCCTCATTGACTCATTGTCCTCATTTCGCTGCGACTTTGTTATCCGTTTCCTTTGTTTCATTTCGCATTTCAGATCTTATTTAGTTTTCGTTTTGTTATATCTGTTCACTGGGCTTTTTAAGCTCAGCCGCATTTCTTTTCCTGCGGCAGGTTTTAGGTTTGAAGATGGGCTTTGATTGGGCTGAGAGGTGGATCATCTGAGTGGACTGACCCTAGTTACCTTATATTTTGGATTTGTTTTGGCGGGCTTTTGTTTTGAGATTTCATTTTTTATTTTAAACATTTTGGATTTTGTAATTTCCTTGTAAATCTTTGGTTATTATGACTTGGTACATTATTATTTCAAGACTTCCGCTTGAAAATTTTATTTGTATGTTCTGATATGACACCAGACTGTGACACTTTCACCCTTGTCGGGTTGGGGTGTTACAAGATATCTCTTATTTTTGGAGATATGTATCCAAGGACCGACTTAGGCGGGATACGCCGAAGGTTGGGAAACACGAAACCAATAAGGATTTCGTGTGTATATAAAGGGCATCCAAACCTCATTAAAAGGTACGATCTCAAACCCTAACTCTCCACTAAACCCTAAAACCGATTACTTACTCTCACGCCGGAGGATAATCGTGGGAGACAATCCCACGGTAAGCCTAACGGTGTTTTCTGTTTTCTTAGTGCGCAAGTCTCAAGCATTAAGATTCAATTGATACGGGAACCGGAGTCCAAACAAGGAACGCCCAACTTTTGTATCAACAAGTGGCGCCATCCGTGGGACCAATCACTAAGAACTAGAATGATGAAGCAAGGAAACCTAAGTCAGCGATCGCATGGTGACCTACAAGGGAAGAAGCAGCAAAGCGGATCAGCCTCTAAGCAAGCCTCTGGAACAACCAGTACGACTAGAAACCAAGGGTCAGGCCCAGATCTGGTCTTCCCAGCAGTGGAACCACGCACGGGGACAACCCATGCCACCACAATAACAACCAGCGCAGAAGATCCACTGCGCAACCTTTTTACCACTCCCCTGCAGTCGGTGCCAGAAAAGGACCTCACAAAAACGCCAGGCGCACCTCTCCGAAACAGGAGTCCAGATGTGGAAACAGACACCCTCACGCTAGAAGGAGTCGCGCCTGAACTAGCGCCAAGTGACTTCGTGTCTCAAAACTACGAAACCTTGGCTGCCCTCATGCAAGAGGAGGCGAAAAAGAGGTCGAGTCAGAACCTGCAAGCCCGACTAAATTTCGACACAGAGTATGAGGCATCCCCATCGCGTCATCAGAGGGATAGGCGCGGGAAGGATAGCCGCCGACCCCCAGTGTTTACCAGGATTGGGAGGAAAGTTGAGAACGATGAAGCAGCTGTGACTCATCAGGCTTCAAAAAGTAGTCCGGCTGTGCCTCTTGTAACACCCCCAAATTTGTTTAGCGGAAGCATACGTGTTATTCGGGAGCGTTACGGAATTGGTGAATCATAACACAAGTAATAAAGAACGGAATACATACTCCGTTTGATTTTATAAAATAGTTTTAAAACGCTGTCTTACAACATAATTTAAATAAATGGTTACATCCCATAGATTTAGTGGTCCCAATGTAAAAACATCATTTTTGTGTAAAAACACTTCTTTAATACTACTACGACCATACATCCGCTTCTTGCCTTGCCTTCATGACAAATCTTAAACACCTGAGAAAATATGCTAAAAGGTCAGCTAAAAGCTGGTGAGTTCATAGGTTTAAATTAAAATAGTAAGCTTGGACCATAAGCAAAGGCATATAATCATTACAACGAATATAATGATATATGTATGAATGTCTATTACGTTAGCTCTAAGTTCATGCAACCGATACTACGACAGTTTCTGTATGCTAAAAGATGTCATACAATATAGGGGCCCATAGCAAGTGTTTTGTCCCTCAACACTTGGTTCCGACATGGTATACGTTTCGCTTTGGCCTAAGCATGGCCAACCGAACGGAGGAGTCACCATCAATAGATCTATTTATAACATTCGCGTTTCCCAATGGGGAATTGACGGTTCATGATGAAGGGCATTCTCTAGGGACATAAGGGCTTAGGCTAAACCACGTAATAATAATCATGTAATAGTTTTGGTCCATAAAATGTTTTGCATATTTCTCACCCCAAAATGTATAAAACAAGTTATCAAGTAAAAGTGGGGCTATGAAACTCACCTTAGCAAAATGAAATCCAAAAGCGGGATTTAGTGTTTGTTGTGAAATGGCACCGACACGCGACCTAGATAAGGAGGACAATGTTTTAGTTCATCGTTTTAAGTATCGCTTACTTAATTAATTCAATTGTTTTTATAATTGAAATAAAACTAAACTTTTAGTTTTAGAAAAATGATTTTCACTAGTGAGTATACAAGTATATACATTTTTATGTTGTCATTATAACGGTTTTAGAACTCGAAATTTGGTTTGAATATAACAATTTACTAGTAAGTATATAAATGTGTATATACTTTATTTAAGTTGACACAAAATGGGGTTGTCAAAAATATATATATATAAATTATTTATTTTCTATTTGAATTTAGAAAATATGCAAGTTATATTTGATGATTTTCGAACTTAACATATGATAAAATGGTATAGCGGTCTCTATTTATTTATTAAGACTTGTTCTTAATGTACATTGTTCTAAACGGGAAGTTCACTTGACATACATTCGCTTACACATCGCTGTTACATTTTGACGTGGACATTATTATGTGAATCATGTTTTAAAACATTTGTTGTTTATGTCAAACCATCATACATGTTTACTTGTAGTAAGACTTTTGGCGTTGAGACGATATGTACAAATAGAGAGAAAGAAAAATATGCGGAATGAGTTTTTGGTTCATAGTTTGACTTCCGATTACACACGTTGGGTTTATTTTTGCGGGTTGGCTAAGACTACCAAACGAACACCCGAATTGTCATGGGCTGCGGCCCGGTGTTGTTCGCAGCAGGGGAACAGATTGGGCCTAGGCCTGAAGTGACAAGAATGGGCCTGGCTTGAAGATAAATTTGACAACTTTCTTTGGAGCTATATCTTGGGCTGTGGCCCAAAGTAATACAGGAAAGGTTTCAATGCATGTTTCAGCATTTCATTTGGCGCAAGTGTTAAATGTGAGTAACCTGACTTTTGACACACAGGTAAACTGTAGTATGTCCTAGGATGGGGAAATCGAGACTTTTTGACACAAAATATTTTTAAGACATGATACTAAGCATTTAGTTTTATCGTAAGGAGAGTAGTCAAATGCTACAATGTTTCACAATTAAATTTACACCAAGACCTTTAGAGGTCACTATACCTTCCAAAATGTAGTGTTAAAGTACTTGTTTTTGACACGGAACTTCGACCTTGCCACTGTGGCGATGACCACCGTGGGGTTGGTTCTTTCGATTCACAAAAAAAAAGTCAACAAGACTTACGCAAGGGTGACTTGTTTCGGACACAAGTGCTAGTCATATAACCATATAAACTCGGATGATGCTCGAGGCTAATATGTTAGTTTAACATATTCGAACAAGGAAGCGATAAGGTCATACGGTAGTTGAGTACTACTCAACCCGGTTACACTAGATTATCATTATTAGGCAACTTTTTGAGTACTAAACATGGTGTCACAACTAACATTAAATTTTCCAGATTCAATATCATTCGAATTTTGTAGGATTTATAAAACTTGACCTCTCTAACTTCCATTTCGACAGAAAACCAAATCGGCACAAATTGCAAATGACCACTTAAGCCTAAGTTACCATAGTTTGTTTATCAACACGCAAGTATTATCACATCGAGAGTACTTAGTTACCTAGTCAAATTACCAAGTTTCAATAAGACTTAACTCTCATTCTCTTGGCTCGTTTACCTCGACAGAAAAACTGTTTTCATCCAAATCAATGACTAACTCAAAACTCAAGTGACTTATATCATATCAAAGTGACATTTAGGTAACACCAAACACTTTATTTAGACATTGAAAATCAAAACAAGGTTTCACCATTTACATTACATTAACCACGATTATAGCATCACAATTTACAAGGAAGAGAAACAAGGATGAACCTTATGTAAGTGAGGCGAAAATGACAAGGATGAAGGCTAACTCGAGAGCTCCACACAAACCAAACCTCCAAATCCGAATCCGAGCAACAAACCCAATTGTTTCACAATACCCTTAAGAGCACTTTTCTTGTGTGGTGGATTGAGATTTGCTTTGTGTGAGTCCTTAGTCTCTCGAGTAGCATAAAAAGAAAGTAAAAAGGAAGTCTTTGACCAAGTCCTTCCATCTTGCCTCTTTGTTTGAAGCCGAAAATGGTATACTTCCAAAACCAAAGGATTTCTTGGATTAGTGTAAAGATTTGTTTGTGATTTATCTTGATCTTCATGGATTTTCTTTGGAGGTAGCGGCGCATCAAGATAGAGTTGGGGAAGAGATTCTTACATGAATATGGTATGGAAGATGAGGAATATTAAGATGAGGGGTGTCGGTTTACTTTGTTTGGGAAAGATTCGCCTATGAGGCGTGTGAAGATGGAGGAGCAGGTTTTCTGGATGAAAGAGATGAAGATATCTCTTTTCTGATTTTGTACCTCTTTTGTCGTGAGTGGAAGAGAAAAACAAGGAGGGTATATTTAATTTTTATAAATTCTTTTCTTGTAAATGTATTATAAGTGCAATAATAATAAAGGTCTAAAATGGTAAGGTAAGTAAATGTAAGTAAGGTAGGTGTAATGTATACTTATGATTATTTTGTGTAAGTATTTGTATGTGGAATAATTATTGTATAAGATGTATGCATTTACATTATAGTTATGTATGTTTGCACTTGAGTCTTATAAAGTCATTGTTTAAGTGATAATGTGTTTAAGTATTTTGTGTCCCGCGATATTAAATTGTGACCAAGGTATCATTGTTCGATAACTTTTATAACGTAGTGTCTTATTGTTACGTGTCTGAATATTTTATTTGTGCAATATTCCAAGTCGCGGACATTTTGTTAATTGTTTTAGCGAGTCCTTATCATAGTGTCGGTACGCGTGCCGTGTCGGTCACTGGGGAAAACGAGATAACCTCTCGCCTTACAATTTAAATCATAAGACCAAATGAAATATTCATAAAATGATATGAATGCAAGAGTGGTTAAATCTTTACTGTATGCGAGTTATTTACCCAAATGATCAGGCAAAGCTTATGTATGCTTAATGACTTAGGCTTAGTAATAATAAATTACTAATTATCAGTTAAATTTTTGTGAAAATTTACCGTGTGTCACACCTCTGCACCATCAACACGGTGGCGAGCCAAAGTCAACCCCTCCATAATCAAGCCTATGGGATAGTCCTGGTCACGCTCCAGTTGGGTAATATGAGGAAGCTCTAATATCTTCATCTTTTCCATAGCAGCAACGAGATCATCATAAGCGTGATCATTATAACCAGGCACCTGGGCGGCATACACTTTCAGAAGGCCACCCTCGTGAAGTTCCTCTATCGCCTTAGCCTTGCCACGCGCCAGCGCACATTGAACAACACCCCCGAAGGTGTCGGCTACCTCCCGGGACTCCAAAGTAGTGAGCGCAGCAAGGCTCAAACCGTGGCTAATGAGCCACCTGCTCTCAGCAATGGAGGAAACAAGCCGGGGATACAGCTCCTCGTCATACTCAATATTGAGCTTGCGCAGCTTCATCTCCTGCTCCTTTAGCATTCCATCCACAGCTTCACGAAACTTTCCCAACCGAGAGAAGTGCTCATCCTTCCCTTTCTCCAAATGATTAACAGCCCAGACGCAAGAAGCCTTGTACTCTTCCAACGCGGCACGCTCCTGGCTCACTTGGGTCAGCAACGCCATCTTTTCCCGAGCAAGCTTCTGGGAATAAGAGCTCGCCGCCTCTACCTCAGCCTGGGTACTAGCCAAACGTGCCTCTAGCAACGTAATCTGTTCATCCTTCTGCGCGCTCTGGCTACTCTCCCCAACATACCTCGACTTTAGGTGCGCAACCAATGAAGCCTGGTGCGCAGCAGCCAAACTAAGCTCCTCAACAAGTTGGTCCATCGGCACATCCCCAGCTGCCAATGGATCGGCGCTTTGGCTCTCGGGAATAGGAGGATCAGTGCGCATGGGACTTGCCTTGGGTGGTGACTCCCCAGATTGCTCAGACGTCAACCCAATGGTTTCAATACTGCACGCAAAGAGATATGAATTAATAACACAACCAGAAAACGAGATAAGCGATTTGGCGACAATACTTACTTGGGGGGAGCAGTATCATTTGAGCGGGGGGGGGGGGGGGGGGGGGGGGGGTGGGGGAAGCATCGTCTGATGACGACTCCACGTCAAGAATGACATGACGTTTTTTCCTGGATGAGCTTGCGCCATCACCACCAAGCGCTCTCTTGCGCTTTAGCCCTTGGGTTGCCTCCTCTGTCTCTACATCGAGGTCTTCCATGCTCTCTGCCACATCTGTGTGTGACGGCTCCACTGAAGGGGAAGGTACCCTCGGGCTGGGCACGCTTTGTAGAGGGGTCGCCTCCAGCACAACGGGTGAGCCACTCCCCGGATCCTCCAGAACCATCTCCATGGTGCGCCCAGCAGTCGCTTCCAGAATAGGGACTTCCCCCTCTCTCAACGGGCGCACCCCTACAGTAACCTGGCGCGGCTTCGCCAAATTCACAACGCTGAATAGATCCATCTTTGCGCAGCAAGAAACAAACAACAAACAAGTTATATAAAGTACAAAAGTGAAAAGAAAGGCTCACATTAATAAAGCAAAGGAGTACGGAGGACGAGCACCCACCCTGGCCGTCCGCATCTAAGAAGGTTGGCACCTCATCAGGTCTATCAAAATAATTACGACTGATGCCCACGTGCACCAAAAATGCCTCGGGGTAGGAATTGATGGGAATACGATTGGCGTTTATCGTTTCCGCATCATCCGCGCTATATGTTCCAGGGAGGGGGCGCTCATCCTTCGGCAGCGAACTTTGGGTATAGAAGGCAAATCGCCAAGGGAACACCGCTTCATCAACCTAGAAATTTTTTTCCCTCCAGTTCCTAAGCGCGTCTAGTTTATCGGTATAACATTGCAGCCGCCCTGCGCGCTTAGCAAACGAAACCCATCCGTTCGACCACGTCGTGTGGTAAAATGCGCCGAAAAGGTAGATAGTGGGGTTAATCGCCAACAAACGACAATTAACCTCGAAGTTTGTTATTTTTGCTGCACCTATACAGTGCAACTGCGATATGTGCATGCGATAGTAATTTAATACGTCGTACAAGAATAGGGATATGGGCACACGTTGATTCGCAAATTCAAAAAAACGTGTGTATACCCCTACTTTCCCTTCGGGGAAATCCGCTATCGACGCCTGCGCATCTGGAACTACCGGATGCAGCGCGAGCGGGATGTAATAATCTGAAGAGAATTCACAAAGTTCGTCCTCGGTTATATCAGATGCGAAGTCACTTAAACCAAGAACCATGCTGAGGTTATGAATGCACACGCGCTATTACTTTTAAAAGTTTCTGGGTTTCTTGGTTGATAGCTTGAGTTTTTTAACAATGGCGGAAATGATTTTTACTGTGATAATCACAGTAAAAGGGAGGCGGAAGTTTATATAGGGTTTTACATCCACGCGATGATCGACACGTGGACCCCACTATCTCTAAATGTGTGGATAGGATATGTTGACATGACACATTTTCCAGTTACTTTCCCACGTTTTACGAAGCATATATTTGACCTAATTTGACTGGATGCAACGTATCTTTCTTTTAGGTGGACACCTTTTAACACTTCTTCGCTACGCCTTGAAGTATCTGTTGGCTACAGTTGTTAGTCTAGCATCCGCGGGTTTCACCCTGAGCATACTAGACTGGGGGGACATGATGACGTATAGTCCGCATTCGGGTCACGAACCCGACCAATGACCGCTACTAGCGAGCCCAGTACGACTGGGCTAACCCGGTAACGGTTTGGGCTCACGAAGGCCCAAACCCGAAGTTATTTATGGCTTAGGATATCGGATATCTCTTATTTTTGGAGATATGTATCCAAGGACCGACTTAGGCGGGATACGCCGAAGGTTGGGGAACACGAAACCAATAAGGATTTCGTGTGTATATAAAGGGCATCCAAGCCTCATTAAAAGGTACAATCTCAAACCCTAACTCTCCACTAAACCCTAAAACCGATCATTACTTACTCTCACGCCGGAGGATAATCGTGGGAGACAATCCCACGGTAAGCCTAACGGTGTTTTCTGTTTTCTTAGTGCGCAGGTCTCAAGCATTAAGATTCAATTGATACGGGAACCGGAGTCCAAACAAGGAACGCCCAACTTTTGTATCAACATGAACAAAACAAATGTAAAAAATAACTTACATAAATGAGGCATGCTTTGAACCTTCTTCTTTGTTTTTTCTTTATCTATGAAACATGTTCTCATATTGCAATGAGTCCTACTAGCAATTTCTTGCATATTCCTACGATAAGACATACCAAATGATGTCGAGGAAAGCGTATTAACGGCTAAATTATTTTTGTGGACTAGTGGTTGTAAAAAAAAAAAAAAGGGAATGGTGTAAGATTAGTGTTTGATAGTTGGTTGGTGAGGAGATGGTGTGTTATTAAAGAGAGAGTGTAATAAGTTTTAAAATAACAACATTAAAAAGAAAAATAATCATTGAGATGATGTGTAAGGTAACTTGCTCCACGTAGACATTTGCAAGTGGGTCGATCACCGAGTATAAGGAACAAACATAATTCAAAAGTAAGTTATATGAAATTGCAAATAAATAAAAAGTAAGCTACACATGACCACATAGAATGACAAATTAAATACATTTTGAATTTCTAAGTAATTAGCCTTATTTTTAAGGGTTAATGGCATGTAATAGCGACGTATTTTCTCATTTGTTCTATTATCAGATACAAACCCAACATAATACAACAATACCCATCAAAAATTTAAAATTTGTTTCATTATCATACTTTTGCTTACATGTCATGATTGGCAACCGGCTACACAGGTCAAAATTAAATACGTGGATTTTTTTTTTTCATCTTGTTCCTTTGACATTTTATCTGCAGTTCTTTTGGATCGACAACCATGGAAATAGATTGGGTGTGATTTGTTAAGCCAGTTTCATAAAACCGTTGACACTCTAAACATCAACATCAAACCAAATGAAAAATTACATCCACAAAAATACAAATGCAAATGAATAAAAATATCTGAACAAACTTCTTCGATACAAATAAAAGGTAATGCAGTAAACACCAACAAAGAGGACTTTTGGTTCGAAATAAACTAGAATATCGTATTGTCATTATGTTAAATGGGTGTGGGAATAGATTGGGTGATGATTATCCTCCATATGTGAATAGGAATTGCGGGTCGGGGAAGTGGAAGGAAGTGGAGGAGGATGATGTGGGGAAAAGTAATGGTAATGCGTTGGACTAGATGGTGGAGGCGATTAATAATTTAAGAGATGGGTTTATGAAGATAACCGGTTGGAAAATTTAGAAAAATGACCGGAAAAAGATTACCAGAAAGTGGTCGGAAGAGGTGGAGAAGATGACCGAAATATGATTACCCAATTTTGTAGGTCAAATGATGATATGGACACAAAAATATGAAAGTTTGTAAGGTATTGTTGTATTATTTTTAGTTCGTATTTGATAATGGAACAAATGAGAAAGTACGTTGCTATACGTACCATTAACCATATTTTTAATTAACCATTTTTACCCACGATTAATAAATGTCAAATTATAGAATTTTAAGATTTAAGGTTTGAGTCCAAACATTACCATCATCCACTAACCCAAACCCATCAACCAAACGCACCTGTCAAATCTATCCGACCACCGACACAAACACAACACAGAAACCAGTTTCGTTTCATCAAAACAACCAAACACAAACATGACCACAATCCGTAGGTTTTGCTGTGACGATCTCTTGAGATTCTCTTCTGTCAATCTCGATCACCTCACAGAAACTGTAAGCACATTCTTTATAACCTTTATAATAACTGTTTCAATCTTAATTAATAAAATCAAAGAGTTAATATTTATTTTGCAGTTTAATATGTCGTTTTATATGACATATTTGGCTCGGTGGCCTGATTATTTTCATGTGGCTGAAGCTCCAGGCAATAGAGTTATGGGATACAGTAAGTTTTGCATTTTTTTATTAATTTCGTGCTATTTTTTTTTATATATATATTTTTTTTATAACACAAGAAGCATATATAAGCCGAAAAGATTAAAAATAAGCCACAAAAGGGAGCTTATGAAAATAAGCCCAAATTTGGATAAGCCATAAGCCGGCTTTATATGCCGAAACAAACAGCCCCTATATACTAGGGTTTTGTTTTTATGTATTTGGATTCAAGAACTTAAAATCGACACATTTTGTGGTTTGTGTTATATTGATACATTTTTTCAAAAAGGCCTAACTTGTGTTATAGATAAACTATAGGCCATATGAAAAAATATTCCCTTAAAGTAAAAACTGTTATTGTGACCAAAAAATTTGAGGCATTTTCGATATCCTGCGTGTTTGTGGCCACATTTTGGTGATACGGATTTGTGTGGTATAAAGTAGTATCTATATATCGGTGAATTTGATGAAAGATGTCGAGTGTTTGGATAGCCGTTAGATACATTTATCCCTAAACAGAACAATGTTTGTGCTTGTATAGATGTTGTATGGTATATAATATAGATTTAGATACTGTAGGCCACCAAGTATGTATTGAGTTTCATAAACCAAATCGGCTGAAAACACGCGAGGTGACGACTGACGAATATGCCCTTAAACTAAAAGTTGTTAATGGGTCAAAAAAGTTTAAAGGCATTTTTGTTATTATCCGAAATTTGGTGATGCGTATATTGGTGGTATAAAGTAGTTTTGATATATGGGTGATTCTGATGAAAGAAGTTGAGTGTTTGGATTAGCCACTAGATACATTTATCCGTATACAGAACAATATTTCTGTTTGTAACTTTGTGTAGATGTTGTAAGGTCTGTAGTATAGACTCCTTTTATATTTATTTTGGATGACCATTACATAACTGTGTGACATTGCAAGGATATGTGGACTTAAATGTGTTTATTTCGCTTGCAGTTATGGGTAAAGTTGAAGGGCAAGGTGAGTCATGGCACGGTCATGTTACAGCTGTTACAGTAGCTCCTGAATTTCGCAGGCAGCAGCTAGCAAAGAAACTGATGAACCTTCTTGAAGACATTAGTGACAAGATGTGAGTTGATATTTATGTAGTACGGCATAGATGTGTATCTTAAGCTCTTTAACTGGTTCGTTGGAACTTAAATTCAACGAATACTGAAATTAATCATGATGTAGACTTGTAGAGGGATGCATCTTAGATGCTGTAACTAGGTTGACAGACACAAAAACTATAGGATACAGTGAGTTTAGAAGCATTACACTGTCATAATGATAGCAAACTACTCTGATAGTTTCATTAACAATAAGCGTATTGGGTAACAATGTCACTATAAGGGCATTTTGTTGTATAGGCCGAGTAACCTGTCAATAAGTTTTAGCAAGCAACAGTGGACATATGAATATAAGCTATATTGTTTAACATTTCCAGAAATTTGGAATATAAAGTACTAAGATAAAAGGTGAATATACTGGTAAGATGCAAACCATGAATTGCCCTGTAGAATTATTGTATTTGCCGTTTCTTGTGTTCCGGCCATTTCGGGTTGGGCTGAAGGAGTTAAATTTAGATGATTGATGATCCCGTATTTCGAAAGATGCTATTTTTCTTACCAATGTTCTTAGTATTTTTTTGTTTTGTGCTTTTTACCTTGGCAGTGACAAGGCCTACTTTGTGGACCTCTTTGTAAGAGCATCAAATACACCAGCGATAAAGATGTATGAAAAGGTAATGCTTGATGGCCCTTTATCCTCATCCTGTCTCTAGCACACATACATGTTGTATGTCGCACTTTTGTCTCAGTTGTTAATCATTGTGTGATTGGTGGTTGCACAGTGGGTGGGGGTTGGATTATAGGTTACAACGGGTCATTTTTAACGGGTTGTAACGGTTCAAGTTGGCTCAAAACACTTATTGTCCCTTTTGTAAGTTTTATATTTATTTATAGAATACCGGTGTTTTGAAAGTGATTGCAAAACTAGATTAGTACAATACTAGTCCAGTGTTTCAAATAAAGTGTTTTTGAATGTTTTATGTATCAAATATACACTTTGTTTGATGTTTGCCAACTCTATCATAGTCAACAGTCACCCCCCTAGCTTAAAGATGATTTATAAACCGGACCTTAAAAACTAAGAGTGTGTTTGTTTTCTAAAAAAAAGTCTTACTAGCCCTCTTACTCTTACCAGTAAGAGGTGGGCAGACATTTTGGTTGTTTGTTTTTTTCTTTTGAGTAAGACCCAGTTAGACATATAACATCTTACTCAGTAAGAGGTGGGGGACTTGTCTTACTGCCTCTTACTCGTTTTGCAAACTTTATACAATATATTTGATTGTTTATTAACTATGTTATATTTATGATAAAAAGTCTTGTTTCATATTTACATAAGTTACTTATTATCGTATTGCGTTGGTTTAATAAACAAATTGCAAAAACGAGCACTTAAAATCATTCGGACAATTATACAAAAACAAACAACATTATTTCGTTCAGATTTAGACTTTCTAGCCACCTCTTACCAGTAAGATGCGGTAGTCAGATTCAGACCCTAAACATCTTAATGAAACAAACACACCCTAAATAACATTAGTAACATAATGAGCTTAAAATTCTTATTGGTTTGACTTCTTTCTTACAGCTTGGGTACGTGATATATAGACGTGTATTACGGTATTATTCTGGGGAAGAAGATGGTTTAGGTGAGCCTCTTGAATCCACTCTCTCTCTCTCTCTCTGCCTCCTTAACTCGCACACACAACACATTATTTATATGTTTTTTAAATATGCAGATATGAGGAAAGCGTTATCTCGGGATGTAGAAAAGAAGTCTGTAATCCCACTCAAGAGGCCAGTTACGCCTGATGAACTGGAGTACGACTAGTTCCTGCACATCAGTTCATGATTGTCTGTGAATTTTGGAACACATCTTTTCATGTTTGTAAACTAGAACCTGAGAAGACTTTGATTTTCTATCTTCACCGACTGTATGTCAAGTGCTCAAATTCTTGCAATAGCTCTCATTTTTTCATATAAGTAACACTATTCGATAGTGTTAACACTCGGTCTTTGGTAGAAGTTCTTGAATCTTGATCAATTCAAATGCATTTTTAATATCCTATGTCCGTGGGACTGAGATATGGTTTACTTGCTTCATGTATGTGCAAGTGTGCAACTGAACCTGGTTTAATGAAGATTATACAAAAACCACTTGTGATTCAGTTATCATAAATTCACATACGATATTGACACTTTGTACCTTAATATTTTGTAAATTGTGGGTATCACAATTACCAACTCCTATAATCTTCTTGAAATTAACAAAAATGTTTGAGTCTGTCTGAGAGTTAAATCATTATCTTTTATACAAACTTAAATGCTACTAGACGATTATCCATGCATCACGGCGACGTCATATAGTAGCGTTAATTTGACCAAATCATATATCAATTTTTACTTTTATCGGCTAATCAAAAAACCAAGCTTTTTGATTCATCAAATCTGATTTTTTATCACCAAAATCTGTTTAATTTTTTCTGTTATTACAGTATGATACGCTCCATAAATAAAGCCTTGCTGTCGGTTTGTCAATATTGACATATAAACGCACAAATATATATATACAAAATATAAACAACCCTCAACTTAACCATCCTTTATTCATCGATCATAAACCCTAACTTGAAGTTCTACCCATTCAATGGCTGAAGAACGAGGTCGTAAGATATCTGCCAACAAGACCACCACCGCCGTATTTCATATAACTTATTTTATAGTGTTTCATATGTAGTAGGGTTAGTTTACAATGAATAAATTTCATAACAGGTTATCACAACTTTACTTAATGACGCACGCAATGGTTTCAAGAACGGAAACTTCGTTTCTTCACCGTTTTCACTGAATGTCGTATTGGGAATGCTGACTGTGGGAGCAGAAAGCGAAACTTTTAAACAGTTATTAGGGTTTCTTAGACATGGAAGCATCCAGTGTCTTTCGGAATCACCAAGTTTCAAACTATTAGCAAAGAGTTTATTGAACCAAAACAATCTTGAATTCAGTTTAGTGAATCGTGTTTGGGTAGGCGAATGTGTTAAAGATCAATCTTATTACCAAAGGGTTCTTGAAACTGTTTACAAAACACAAGCCACATATGTGGACTTTATAGACAAGGTGAAGCTTAATGGAGCAGTTGAAGAAATTAATCTATGGGTAACGAAGGAAACTAAAGGTTTGATACCTTCTATTGTTGAAGCGAGTGATTTTAAGCAAGATGACTTTATGGTGTTGCTGAATGCCTTGTATTTTAAAGGAGCTTGGTATAAACAATTTGCAGCATATATGACAAGGAACTTCGACTTTTGTCTCATCAACGGAGACACGGTTTCAGTCCCCTTCATGACTCTTAAAGAAACACGTTTTGAGTATGGTTCCTTTAATGGTTACCAGATGGTCAAATTTCCATATAAAAGTAGCGATGCATCGAACAATTTCTCCATGTATATCTTTCTCCCGGACAGGAGAGATGGATTGCAGCATCTGCTTGAACATTTTCATTCTAACGATGATTTATTTCATGGAGAGTTTGACCTTAAAAAGGAGACACTTCGTTCCCTTTGGATTCCGAAGTTTAAAATATCTACTAAATTTGAACCTGTAGATGTTATGAAAGAATTGGGATTAACATTGCCTTTTGAAAAAACGAATAAAGAGTTTAGGAGGATAATAGAGAAGACGGGTCCAGTTGACGATGAGATTTATGTTTCAAAGATACTTCAGAAATCTGTTATTGAAGTTGATGAAACAGGAACCGAAGCTGCTTCCTGCAGTATGGTGATCCTTGCTATAGGTTGTGTTCCAAAAAAAAACTTTTGTGGCAGATCATCCGTTCATGTTCATGATAAGAGAAGACACTTCTAAAGCTGTTTTATTCGTTGGAGCTGTTCTCAACCCTCTTGTTAATTAGCTATTTTCCTTTATTTAGTTTTCTGAATGTATTTTATGTCATATAGATTCTGTTATTTCATTTTTGGATATTTTTGTTTCTCTTTTGAACGTCATGGAAGTCTTTAGGAGAATGACGACTATGTTAATATGCGCTTTGATTTGTCATTTACATGTTTATTCTTCAAGACTTGATTATTGTTCTCAATATGTATCGCATCGTTCTAAATACGATACAGAATCTTTCAAAATGACAGACAAGATGATCAATCGTTGATATTGATACACATATAATGGACTAGACGATTATTCGCGCATAACGACGACATATATAGTGTTAGGGGTGTTTCTTTTAAAAAAGTCTTTTAATGGCTCTTTTATATTATTTTATAATGCATTTAGGCCTTCTAAAATTAGAAGGCTTAAAAATTCAGACTTTTTTACTTGCTTATTATGGAAAGAGTTTTTCTAACCAAAAATTAAGATAAGGAGCTCCAATCATGAGATGACATGTGTCACTTCTTAACAAACTCCAAGCCTAACTTATAACAAACTCCAAACCTAACTCCTAACCACTAAAAATTAAGATAAAGAGCTCCAATTATAAAATTACATGTGTCATTTCTTAACTAAAAATTCATCTTTATTTTTAAATTAAAATATCTTTTTATCTACTTATTTTTTTTATAATCTAATTTCACCATATTTTTTAAAATTTTATGATTTTTAATTCAACATCCATTTTGATATATATTTTTATGAGTTTTTAGTTTTTATATTTCTAATGGGTTTATTTTATTTTAATTCAAATTTTTACAACTTTAACCTTTATTTCATTTATTTCAATCAATATAATCTTGATTCGTCAAAATCATATACTTTTGGGGTAGTGTTTGACGCGTAAGAGATTGCGAGGGTATTTCTATATGCGGGAATAATGATGTCGCGGGAAAGCTACGGGAAAGTTATGGGTAACCCAAACAAACACTTACAACTAACACATATACATTCTAAGTGTTGTGAAACGAATTCACTAAACGGGTAAGCAAACACATATAACTATACTTATCGCCGCCGCTGTGCGCGGGTACCCGGCTAGTACCACTAAAGGCATCTACTATGGTGAAATTTTATAAAGCTTTATACATTTAATATTTCTTGCCTATTTCTCCGATGGTATAAATATTTCTCCTATGGTACAATTTATAAACCTTTTGAGTTGATAAACCTATTTCTCTTATAGTATAAATATTTTAAAGCTTTACACTTGTTTCACATAACACATGCATTAAAGGGAATTGATTTGCACACTTTGCATATTGATTGGGACACTCCAATTGTGCATGAAATACTTGTACATTTTTAAACAGTTTGCTTCAACTACTTGTACTTTAAGAATGCAAATAACTTTTTAGAGTGTGCAAATCATTAGCCTACATTAAATGATCTAAGATTATAAAGAGGTCTAAGGTTTAGGATCTTTTCATGCCATGTAATCATGAAATGAAAATTCACTATGATTGAAACAAAACATGAACCTTTTCATATTTCAAAAAGGGAAGTGATTTGCACACTCCCACAATTGATTGGCACACTTAAATTATGAGTGTTTTGACATTTATACCCTTACAGAGTGAAAATAAGTAAAAATGATATGAGGGTATAAATGTCAAAACACTTATAATTTGAGTGTGTCAATCAATTATGAGAGTGTGCAAATCACTTCCTTTTCATATTTCATAAACCTATTCGTAAACCTCCCATAGTGGATGCTCTAAGAGACTCAGGTTTGGTGGTTTGGTTTTTCCTTTTCGTTAAGAGGCGGTAAAATGTAGAATGTCTTACTCAATAAGAGGTGGAGAAGTATCTTACTACCTCTTGTTAGTGCAAACGTTACGACGTTTAATATATACAGTGTTTTTATATTTTAATGATGACAAATATGAAACCTGTAATACATAACGTAAAGTGCACAAGTTACTTGTTTACGCAAATTATCAATGCATGCATGCATCAACATCTTCCGCCGTCTCAAGCCTAAATCACTTAAGGTATGTACAAACAAGTAACCAAACTAGTTATATTTTAATGATGACAAATATGAAACCTGTAATACATAACGTAAAGTGCACAAGTTACTTGTTTACGCAAATTATCAATGCATGCATGCATCAACATCTTCCGCCGTCTCAAGCCTAAATCACTTAAGGTATGTACAAACAAGTAACCAAACTAGTTAAGTGATCAAAGAAATTATTTTTTTCCTCAAACCTCACATTTTTATAAATGTGATAAATTTTTTGTAATTAAAAAGAAATATTTTATTAAAAAAAATAAATTTGAATTTCAAATTCCCAACAGCTATTTTTCTCGCCCAAATCAGTTAAATTTTTCACCAGAAGATATTTCACTACTAAAGGTCAAAAACTGTTGGGAAGGTCCCTTAAATAGGTGACGGTCCCGTATATATATGGGACCGTCCCATGTTTATGGAACCGTCCCCCGCTCCTCGAGCTGGTTACAAATACTGCACTATTTTCACACAGAAAACTTGATCCTCTTTAGCACAAAACTTTATGTTCTTTCCCAATCTCTCCTTCCACCTTCTTTGATCACATTAAGTTGTTTGAATCTTATTTATATGCGATTCTTTCTTCCTCCCCTCAAGTGCAAAGAGAAGAACTTTCGTTATCATCTAGATACGAAGTTATGTAGTCGAGTTAGTCCACGTGTAACATTGGTTACATATAGATCGAGTCTATATCCTTCAATCATGTGTAATAGGGTAGATCCGACTTGTGTGTAAGTTCAGAATTGCGTAGTGTGTAGATGATAACATCAAATAATCCTGAATATTAAGTGTCAATTTCCCCCGATAATGCTTGTAATTTATATCATTTATATGGATTTACGCTTGTTTTCCACTGTTTTCCACTTTCAGATAAATTACGAGCATTGGAGTTAAAGAGACGCGGAATTGGAGAATTATCAAAGATTTATCAGAGTATGCTCACTTTGAAGAAGTTACGGCGTAACTCATCTCTCACATTACGTCGTAACTAAAGCGTGACTTAGAAAGCCAACTCACCAGAAGATTACGGCGTAACTCTCCTAAAGGACTACGACGTAACTATATTAGGTCAAATGAGGTTCCACGTCGCTGATAACTACGCCGTAACTCTTGCATAAACTCCGGCGTAACCAAGAAATATTGAAGATACGGCGTAACTACTTATAAGGTTACTCCGTAACCAGCAAATCTAGTGCAAATTATGAAGAAATAGAAGATTACGGCGTAACTATTCTATTAGTTACGCCGTAACCCATATATGCCCTATAAATACCCCACGATTTCCAGCATTTCAAAGCATCCCATTTCACACACCACAACCAAAGAACGTGGGAAGAATCCAAAGACATATCTAGAGGAGCATACGGAGCTGTCTCCAAGGGAGAAATCACTCCCCTACGATAAGCATTAGCATTTTATCTTTTCTTTACTTTCGATTCATGTATTTCGTAACATTAAATATTGAATTGATTTGTATGGTTAATATGAGCGGCTAAGCACCTCTTGGTGCTGGCTTAGTTATGATTCTTTAATTGTTTTGTTTGTGTTTACATTACTTCCGTATAATTATTTCTAAGTGTATGCATGCATAGTTTATTGGTAGCTACCCTTGTTTCGGTAGTTTTGAATGGCGGTAGAGGCTAGTTGCTTAGGAGATATGACCAACTGACCCTAAGTGAGTAGACTGAGACGGGAAGGGTAAGATATGACCAACTGACGACCCTTTCTACTTGTGCGACTTGACCAACTGATCACCTACCGTTTGGATGAACTTAAGAATTACTTATTTCCGTATAATTATTTCTAAGTGTATAATTATTTCTAAGTGTATGCATGCATAATTTATTTTTGGTTATGAATGAGAAGTGTGAATATTTTTGTAAAAAATGGGTATTATTTATAGAGTAAAGGGGTATTTGGGTTTGAAAATGAAAAAAAAAAAAAAAAAAAACAATTTGTTTTTTTTACCGTTTCATTTCAAACGGGTATATTTTGCAACGGTTGCATTTGAAATGTTTTGTCTTTTAGCATGTCGTTGTAACGACGAGAGCCTAATTGGCGAGTTGTGATGGTGTCGTGTGTCGTTGTAACGACGAGAGCCTAATTGGCGAGTTGTGATGGTGTTGTGGCGAGGGCCAAATTAAAGTGGCGAAGCCGCCACGTGGGAAACGGCGAGAAACGAAATGTCGACACCCCATGCTCTAATAAAAGTAAAAACAATCATGCAAAAAGAAATAAATACTTGTCAAAACAGTAACGCAACTACTAAACTAGGGGCATATTTGTTTTACTACTTTGGATTGAGTTTTCATTAGATAAGACACTAAACAAATGTTTGCTTTAGCTTTAAGGTAATTATCACAAAAAGTATAGGTTTTGCAGAAGCCACTGTTTAAGTGAGTTGTATTAGCTATATTTTTTCTTCTTTCTAATCTTTATATCTATAATGTATTGTTCATCATATAAAATTATTTATTTTATTTTTGACTTTTACTACATCAACATAAAACTATTTTATTTTTATATATTTAACATACAAAATTATTTCTCTTTTTTATATCAAATTTAAATTAAAAAACCTAATCCAAAATTTAAGGGCCCATTTGATTGGTGGGGATAAGGATTGGATTTAGGGTTGGAAGTAGATTTTTGTTGTTTGGTTTAAATCTGTGAGGCCCAATCTTGAGAATCATGCCTAATAATTTGGCAAGTATTAATTCATGGTATAACGGTGGGTTTTCTAATTTATTGTCCCATCCTCTCACATTCTTTTATTTGTATTACCTAATAATTATTTTTAATATAAATTTATAACCCTTTTTTATTTAAAATAATATTTAATTAATCATATAATAATATTTCTCTCTCCAAATTTAAACACAATTCTAAATTTAAAACCAAATCATAAACGTTTCTTCAAACCAAAGTGGGCTAAATCTAAGGGCCCGTTTGGTTGTGGACGGGTTTATGATTTGGATTTGGATTAGTAAATGGGTGGTTTAGGATTTGGTAGTATCTAATGAAAAGTCATGTTTGGTTTGTTAGAAGTTTCAAATTATTTCCTGTAGTGTTTTTTTTTTTTTTTTTTTTTTCTTTTTGTTTTCTCATATGAGGACAAATGAAGCATCATTTTGACTTGTATAATCTCAAACTGTATACAAACAATTTAACCAAATTATTGCTCAATTCGCTAAAATACCAACAAACTAAAAGTGGTCTAAAAACTTAAGACACCAACAAAATAGAACTCAGTAACTCACATTTACGATAACAATACCCATTTGACAAAGATAACTTCGTTAATATAGCAACCAAGTAACCGAAATATTACACCAACACTAGACTTTTTTGTACATAATATGATAATCACTCGAAGAACCTTTCTCGAGACCAAAAGATGTACCTATATTCAACTATTCCAACATACAAGCAAGTCATTGTCGAGCAAATTTCCCCACTCGTGGGTGCATTCTACACGCATAAACAATTCATCAATAATTTATGACAAGTAACCGTAGAACGATATAATATGAAACAAACCTTGTATATATGAAATAGAAAAATTAGTGTAAACATTTAACTCAAAAACACTTGTATAATCCAACAACAGTGGGTGCATTCTAAGAAATAAATATAAAAACAAAAAACAAAACTTGTATACTCTAACAATAGAATGGACTTTCACTACGGTTAGAACATTGGCTTATTGGTTTGTTTATGTATAATAATGATGTACCACAGGTCCATAACTAGTATTGTAAAAAGACATACGAGTAAGTCATTTTGACACTATTGTGGCATTTCATCGAACATGTGGTGTACGTACGTCAAACTTAATAAGTGTAGTAATCTTTGAAACAAAAATTTCCAGGTATTCAACCATGAACCACCATCCCATATGCAAGCAATTAATTACTCAAATACAAAAATTACAATGTTTCATAAGCAAAGTAATGAACATTGTAAAACTCAAAATGTTTAATTAGATTAGAGAAGATGAATCACGAACCATTTTCGATTTGAGGTATGATTCTTGGATGGATGACATCTTTCACTAACTTTGATCCTGCAAATTTCAGAAACTAATTAGTCTCCTCCTAAATAATACAACACCCCTAAATTATGAAATGTTATGTTGCTCAAATGACAAAAAATATTCACCTGTGGTTTTGGACAAAGAACTTGGATGACAATTGACAAAGATGGCAAATATATTGGAGAAAATAAACAAAGCGGGAAGATTTGGGAAGGCGGGAAAAAAAATTGTCAGTCAGATGTTAAATCCGGAGCCCCATGGTGGGTTTTGTACAGCCCCACAAATGGGGGGATGAGTCCCAGTTTAAAATCCCACGGATATAAAACAAACGGTTTTTTTTAACTTTGAGTCCATTACTATTAGCCTAAACCCGCATACCAAACGGACCCTAAATCAAAATCATAATCTTAAACCCATTACCCATATAACACAAGCCAAACACATTAACCTTGTCCAAACACCCCTAAATCCCAAACACAATGTAACAAGCAAACTATGAGATAAACCCCCAACCAGTCAGAGAGTCTATGAGATAAACCCAGCAGCAATGGCTATAAACGTATCATCCGGTTTATGCTTCAACAAGCCTTCAACAATCACATCATCATCATCATCATCACCTGTATTTCATAGACGACCACCGTTAACCGTCTTTGCAACCGCCTCTGCCGCTCCTCCGCCTTCATCTCCACCCACTATTCAGGTAACCCCAATATGTTTCTTAATTACATTCAGGAGAAATGTTAGAGGGTGTTTGGGATTGCTTAATTTGAAATAAGAAGATAAGCAATTTGGATAATTTACCTGCTTCTGCTTATCGGCTTATTTTGGGGTAGTCTTCCTACTTATTTTAGATAATAAGGGGGTGTTTGTTTAAGCTTATATGTGGGCTTATGAGCTTATTTGATTTCGGCTTATATTTCATAAGCCCCAATTTTCATGCTTGTTTTGAGACTTATCATAATAAACTTATATAAGCCCACAGGTCTCAAAATAAGCCCGAAACACAAATAAGCTCATAAGTCACATATAAACTTAAACAAAGAGTCTTAAAGTATATGCAAAAGGAGGTGTATTAAAAACTTTTCTACTGCACAAGCAAATTGCAAATCCTACTCTATTTCCTGAGAAGTACTTATTTTCAAGCTGCTTTTTTGCTTCGCTTAAGTAGAATATATAACAATAACAAACGTCCTCTTAGTAAACATATAAGTGTGTCAGCTTCAACTTTAACGGTGTTTTGTTTGGATCTGATAATTCAAAATGATTAACGCGTTTTTCCGGAATTAAATAAGCAGTTACTTAAAACCGGGATAACGATGGTTAGGTAATAATACATAATCAGCATTCTCACTGCTTTTTATAATCCAAATTAAAAGATTATGACCTTAAATAAACCGAAAATGATTACCTTAATTAGTTGAACCAAACTGTTTATTGTACTACAATTTGTAGTACTATGAAACTGAGAACCATAGTCTTGCAGATTGTTGGCGGGAAAAATGCAAGCTGGCATGGAAGTGTTGACACGAGTTCTAGTAACGCAATTGGTGGATATGAAGATGAGTACGATTGGGCCGATCTTGAGACTGATCTTTACCACTGGACAAAGACATTACGGCCTGTTCAGGTACTTTCAAGGTCTGGGTTTCCCTTAGCATAATTCGTTAGTATAAAACTGTCGTTTAGTGCTGAAATGTGACACTTTTGTGTCGATTTTTCTTAGTGGTACCCTGGTCATATTGCCAAAACCGAAAGAGAACTTAAGGAACAACTGAAACTAATGGACGTTGTTATAGAAGTGAGAGATGCTAGGATTCCAATGTCCACAAGTCATCCGCAGGTACTTTTTATAGTTAAGTACGAGTTATATACTTATATGTTGTCTTTTGTCTGTTATGTGTTTTCTGTGGCATAATTAGTTCTCATGGTCAATGATTTAATATTTATAGGCCTAATGGATTCACAATCTTTAAATTTGTTATTTATTGATGTTAATTTCAGATGGATGCATGGCTCGGTAATAGAAACAGAATATTGGTATTGAACAGAGAAGATATGATATCATCTGCAGATCGAAATGCTTGGGCAGATTATTATGGGAGACAAGGAATAAAAGTTGTCTTCTCAAATGGGAAGCTTGGGATGGTATACTAATGAATTCCCTATTGTATTGTAAGCTTATCTGTTAAAAAAACAACTTTATAATTAGTTGCTCTTTTATGAAAAGTGCAGGGTTCCATGAAGTTAGGAAGATTAGCAAAATCTGTAGCTACCGAAGTGAATATAAAGCGCAGAGCAAGAGGATTGCTTCCTCGTGCGGTGAGTTGTACAGAGTCTCACATACAGTTATACCAGTAACTTTTAGAACTGATTTTACATTTGCGTGGTTGTGGTTGTCAATCTTAATACCGGTGTACCTCATTTTCTTACTAGACATGTTACAATGTATTAATCACCACCAAATGGCCTAGTGGTAAGGTCCTTGGTTAACTCACAAGAGGTCAAGGGTTCAAACCTCGCTAGGTTTGTACATTTGGGGGTGGCCAGGGAAGGGTAGGAAATGGTCCCGGGATTAACCCGGTGAAGCTGCGTACATCAAAGTAAAAAAGGCTTGCCCTTCCCTATTAACCTGAATAAGGAAAACCTCATTTGTTTACCGTTCTACATGTTACAATGTGTTACAGGTGCGGGCTGGAATAGTTGGTTATCCAAATGTCGGTAAATCATCTTTGATCAATCGTTTACTGAAGCGTCGTATGTGCCCGGCTGCTCCAAGACCAGGTGTAACAAGAGTGTTAAAGTAGGTTACTTTTTTTTCTTATCAAATTATTATCAAGGTGGTAAAATGGGCAGGTTAGACAACTGGTAATATTTATGTATTGGTCTAAAACGATCTAGATCGAGTTTGGTGGATCTGCCAACACCTTTATGTACCTTTTTTTAGATAATTAATACATCTAATATGATCAAAATAACTATTGCATTACAATATTTAGAATGTATTTCACCCATGATGAAACAAACTTTTATTCATAAATGTGGGTAAAAAATACCGTCTATAATTTATTTGTTTTTATAGAGTGGTTTCAACATTTAATTAATAATCTATTTCCTTTATGATCTTTGTAATAGGTGGGTTCGTTTTGGAAGCGATCTAGAGTTGTTAGACTCGCCTGGGATAATTCCAATGAGGATGAGTGATCAATCAGCAGCAATAAAGCTTGCTATATGTGATGACATCGGGGAGAAGTCATATAATTATACTGACGTTGCAGGCGTTCTTGTACAAATGCTTACAAAGCTTCCATCAGCAAGTATGGTCCTTCTTTCTTCAGTGTTCTTTGATATTTACAATATATTATATCTTAAATCAGTTATAAGATGCATTTTTATCCTCTGGATGTCGCTAGAAAATTGCAACAGTTGACTTGACATATACCAAAATGCTTTCATTTTGTTTATAAATTAGCACCAGGCTTCAATAATCGTTGATAAAATATTTGCTAACACAAATAAATCTATATGGTTTGGACTAAATTTGAAACTTTGAAGCTGTTTGTATTTAATAATGGGCTAATTTGTAATTTTCATTTGTAATCTTTCCAATTATATATACAATGTTGCAGCATTCAATGGACATCGATCACTACATATAATTTGTGGTACCTTTTCCTACCCATTATTTGACAATTTACCGCCATTCTTGTTTGTGGTAGATAAAAATGTTCTCTGGGAGCGTTACAAGATTGATACCGATGGCCGTTGTGGTAAAACGTAAGTTTGCTGAGTACTTTTCACCTTTCGATCAGATGGAATAAATTCCAACTTGGAACTTGATCTGAGTTGTGTGACAAGTTCAAAACATTTTGTTTTTTCTTTTGATATGATCATCAGCTATTTCTAAAAAGAGGTAATTGCATTTTTGGTCCCTGTGGTTTGGCCAAATTGCAGGTTTGGTCCCAAAAACTTTAAAAGTGCAGTAGAAGTCCCTATTTTGTAGTTTGGGCTGCATGTTTGGTCCTTGGCCAAAGTTAAATGACTAAAGTACCCCCTCTTTCCATAGGGATCAAAAATGCAATTTACTCATTTGTTATTTTCTTTTCAGTTTTTTACAAGCTTTGTCCTTGTGATTTGCACACAAAGACACATTCAGTCATTTTTTTCAAATTTCTCTCACGAATCATCCCAATTGTTGTCTAATTTTGCCGTTTTTGTCCTTTTTGCCAACGATCGTTAGCATTTAACGTTTCGTCCGTTTTTATACGTTTTTGTCCATTTTTATACGATTTCGTCCGTTTTTATACGTTTTCGTCCTTTGAAGTTGAGAATTAGTCCTTGCAGTATTAAGAAAAGGCTTGCACATTTCTTTTGATGTAATTTTTTTATGCTAATGCACAGATTTGTACACAAGCTTGCAATCCAGTTGTTCAATGGAGATGACCATCAAGCAGCCTTTCGGGTATTGTCGGACTTTCGAAAAGGGCGATTGGGTAATATGGCACTCGAGAGACCACCTGCTCAATCTCGGGTTGAATAGCCAGGTAAAATTCTTGAAGAGACTACCGTTTATGAAAGCTGAACCAGTGGCGGAGCTAGAAGAAATTTCGTGGGAGGGCCGAAGCAAATTTTTTTCCGGAAAAACATTAAATGGGAGGGCCAAGATGAATTTTTATTTTTTTAACACATGAAATCGCGAAAAAATACACTAACGGGCTTAGGCCTAGGAGGGCCCGGGACCCCTCCCGGTCCTCACATAGCTCCGCCCATGAGCTGAACATATTAGCATTAAATGTTTGTAGAAATACATTCCAAAAATCGGAAATCCTAGGTCATTATGAGGCTGTTAATAGTTTACTGCCTACTTATTAATTTCAGTGTCTCTTCATGTTTTTGCAGCAATGCTGCATTCTGTTTTGGCGAACATGTGATAGGCTAATAGCTTTGATAAGGCTCTCGGGAAGATCCAAAACGAGTTGCGATCGAAGGGAACAGAATAATGTATGAAGGCTCAGATGGAGTAAAAAATCAATAGCAAATAGAAATTTCATCGCTAATATGTTCAACTATGTTGTAGTGGTTGCTTTTCGCACCTTGGCATCATATGTATTACTGAAGAATCTGTATATCACAGTTGAAGACTAGAGGTTGTAAAATAGGCGGGGTTACCTAAGCCCCCATTTGTCTAACCAACATATATCACAGGTTCTCATAATATTTTTAGTAGTTGTAAATTTAACAAATTGGATTTTGTAGTTCTCTTCTTATAATTTTGTGGATATTGTGCCAGATTTTGAATATTAATCCAAACGTCAGCCGTTTGGGTTAGGGGTGTTGATCGGTTTGGTAATCGGGTTGTTAGGTTAATTTTTTTTGGGTCAACTCGAAAACCGAACCGAACCAAATTAGAATCCAACCGAACCAAAAACCGAATTTGAATTCGGTTCTTGGTTTGACCCAAATAACCCGAATTTCGCTATTTATTTTTAAAAAAATAATAATTACATAGATATTTAGCAAAAAGAGTATATTTCAAGCATAAAAAGTATTTTCTTATATTAAGATTGTTGTGAACAAGAGTTGAGGGAATGAAAAATATTCTTTAATCAATCATAATGTAGGAGATACAAATGGTATATATAGATAAATATTAGGGTAAAAAACCCTAATAGCTAATTGGGTCATGGGCTTCTTATGGGTTATATGGACATCCACTAATTATTATCCATAACATTAGGGTCTTCATGGGTTGGGTAATATCCGAATAAACCGAAAACCGAAACCGAACCGAAAATAACCGAATCGAACTCATAACCGAACCGAATTTGCCAAAACCAAACCGAACCGAATTAAATATTCGGTTTTTGGTTCAGTTATGGTTTTAGCAATTAAAACCGAAAACCAAATTCAAATAAATTTTTTTTTTTTTTATAAAAAAATATTAAAACTCTTTTATACTATATATATAACATCTTTTAAGCTTAAATTTTTTTTTGCTAAAAATATATATAAATATATGAATACATAATTAAATTTATGTAACTCGAGTTATTCGGTTCGGTTTTCGGTTATGGGTGTTCGGTTTTCGGTTATTCGGTTCGGTTTTCGGTTCGGTTTAATCAGTTTGAGTTCGGTTCGGTTCTTAGTTATACCCAGAAAAAAAATTAACCGAACAACCCGATAACCGAACCGATGAACACCCCTACATAACATTCCCTCTTGGATGTTCATATTGTTAATACGCTTAGGAATTGCTGCCTCATTAAAAACCTTGTTAGGAAAACCCAGTGGGACAAAACCATGACTAAGGGGAAAAAAATGCAGCGCGTATTATCTCTCTCTGATGACTATTATTGCATCAATTTCATGGTGAGGATCATGGAAGCATAACTGCAGGAAGTGCAGATGTATAAATGAATGGCTAAAAGATATAAAGACGCAAAGAAATCATGAAAGATTGAAGTCTCTTGTGATGAGACATGGTTACTCGGACTTGAAGTCCGTACACATGAATTATTGGATATGCATCAGTCTTTGTGTGAAAGCGAAATTGAATTACTAGAATCATGATATTCAAGGTAAATGTGAATGGAACTCATGAGGAGATTTTCAAGACGGTTGAATACTTTGAAATGAAATACAAAGTTTTGTCTTGAATTATTATGGAATCGACACAAAATAACGTCGATAAATTTGTCTACATACAATATATTGCTTGCTATTATGCATGATGAAGATCAAATATCAATTAATATCCAAATGTGCTCTCAACGAAATGATTGGCCAACTTAAAAGGACTTAGTATCTTGCAAATACTAAAAGTCTTGTAACGTGAAGTTCGTACACGTCAATGTTTAAAATCTATTGGATATAAATCGGTTTTGTGCTAAACCGAAATAAGAGCTCTAAAGTTATGTGTTTTAATACTTGAATTGTGAAATAAATAAATTCACAAAACAATATTGAGAGACAAATTATCTCAAGGTGGATGTAAATATCTTATTGATATTTTATTAGATAAGTATCTATTTTTCCTTAAAATTGGGTTTATTAGAGCTCTTACATTCTATGAAGGATATGTAATATCTCAAACATGGCTTACAATTCAACTTCTATATACGATTAATAAAGTTCTCAATAACTTTATTTGATAAAGTTGAATGAATCCGTATATGGATCAAAATGATTTTGGACGCATATTATATAAATTGCTTTTGCACATGTCTCAAATAAATAATTAGTCCTCAAGTACCATACATAAGTAAAATTGAGGTTTGGATGCCAATTTTGTAATTAATATGCGTCACGAGAGTGTATTTTTCTCTTTTAATATATGTACATGCATTGTACACTTTCAAACCAATTGATTTGATATTGGGTTGGAAGCTACACGTATATTTTGTCATTTTTGCAGGACTTATTTTTAACATCATCAATTTGATGGACTTCATTGTAAAGTTGTTGCCAACAAAAGTATACGAGCAACTCGTTTAGAAGATTAGCATGCGATACTTGAAATATATACATTAAATTGAGGAGGAGGAGCATTATACGCACTGCATTTTTTTTCCTTCATCAAGTTTTTTTTTTGACTAAAATACACCGTTGGTCGCTAAACTTGTTACTGCGCATCGCAATGGGACAAACCTGGGTGTTATCATCGCTGGAGGTCCAAAACATGGGCTTTATATGCCAAACTCGTCCCTTGACCACTAACGCCGAGGTCAACGTCTAATTTATGTTAGTTAGTGAATGGTATTATAGTCCATACACATTTATACCACACCTTAGTTAATTCTAACCCAAGACTATTCCACCAACACATAAAGAGGTGATTGTTTGAGCGAATTATAACATTATACTTGACCACTTAAGTATGACTTTATAAAAGTCAACTGCTAAACAATGTATGATCTCACAGAATTTTACCCATGACAAACAAACAAATTTATACATAACCAACTACTTAGCAAGTTGACTTATAAAAGTCAACTATATGTTCAATGTTTGATAAAACTGGAAAATAACTGATACTACAGAGTCATTGTCTGATACATGGTTATACTGACATTTCACAAAATATAAAAGATGAACTTGGTCCCACTTCACAACGTTCAGCTGCTGAACCTTCAAATGATTTACACATCTCTGATCGATATCCATAAACTGTTGAACCCACAAAACATGAACCTTAAAGTGATGATGCTACTGCTACCTTGTCTGCAAAAACAAGTATGCAAACAACAAACATATAAGTTAGGTACTGTACTATTACAGCTTAATGGAATTAAACACATGACATGGTATTAATCACTGAAACATCACCTAGGACGGCCTTTGGGCGAACAATGCAAGGACGCATTTTGTAATCTTTTCTTTGCTCCTAAAGGGTGTCTTAACACCGCTAGAAACATCAGCAGCAGCACCACCAACCCTTTTAGCCTTCCCCTTCCCATCAAAACCAGGCAAGTTCTCAACATCAAACCCTGCAAACTCAACCATTTTAGCCTTCCCCTTCCCATCTAAACCTCGCTTAAATTCTTGAACAACTTCCTTCCCCTTTTTTGTGTGCAAAACATCCTCTTCCTCAACCAGTTTTCCTTTTCCTTTAATTGTCTCCCTTTTTTTAGCTACAACCCCTTGTTCCTCTTTGATTACAACACCACCTTTCACTGTTGGTGTCTTGGTTCCACTCCCGTGCATTTTTTTCTTATCTATCCCCTGCCATTTACGTCTAGTCCTAAAAGGTATTGGACTAAGCACTCTAAAGTTAGCATCTTGCGCTACCCAACCTACAACTTCAAAGCTAATGCTTTTTTAAGTAAAATTGTGCTAACTTTTGGGGCTTGTGGGCAACGAAGATATCAACTGACTCATGTGTTTCAGCTAGTGCAAACAAAGTATGAACATCATCATCAGTATGAATCAAATGCAAACCATTTTCTAGGGATTCTTTAGGATCACAGAAAAACAACGCCCATTTTTGTTCATTAATCTCTGATAATACATTATCAAGGCTTGAACTAAATATATCCCTATCACTGGTAAAGGCACACAAATTATTTAATGAACCTCCTTCATACATGAGTGGGCTATAATCAAAAAACCCATTATACTGGATTTTGAACAAGACATCACCTTCTTCTTCTTCCTTCACATCCTTAAAAGTTGAGACGAATATGCTCATGTCTTTCATTGTTTTTTTTTTTTTGTTTTTTTACGAAAGGGTTTGACTAGATGTGTGTTTCAGTATGTGAGTGTGGATGTATGTTAGGTTTGGTTTGGATTGGGTTTTGTTAATTGGGTCGGGTTATTATGATAGTGTTTATGGTTTCGGATCTTGTTAGTTGGGTTGATTTGGTGTTTGCCAACACATTAATTGTGTATAAGCGTATCAAGGAAGACAAAGGTCAAGTTGTAGGTTAACAGGTTTCAAATGTCACACTTGGTCCCTGAATTTGGTAAATTAGCCGTTTTTTGCACTTGAAATTCCCGCGTATTTTTACTCACACAAACTTGACTATTTCTCTTTTTACTTACTTCACAATTAGTCCCTGAATTTGGAACGTCCCGTTGTTTTTGGTATTTATGGGTTAATAACCTATACCATTTGCATACCAAAAATGAAAAAAAAAACAAATTCTAACAAAATCTCAACAACCTCTTAATGGCTGACTTCTCACTTCTTCAAGAACTCGCCAAAGCTTCGAAGTCTGACTACATGTTTGACTCGATTTCTCTCTTTTATCAGAGAGAAAACTATAAGGACATCAAAATTGCTAATGGCCTCCAAAACACTTTGACTGACTTGATTTTTGGTATGAAAGAAACCCAAGAATGCATCTCTGAGCTCGAAGGCTTTCGAACTACAGTGATGAACTACAAGTTTCTTGAGGATCTTCGCAAGAAGCAAAAGGCTAATGTCTTGAAGGCGTTGGAGATAAGGAGGATGATCTGTCAAACACACTCACAGGTGTGTGACAGGTTCAAATTCCTTGATGATCTTATGAAGACAAAGTGATGAGAATGGAAATGAAGTGGTTATGTTTTCCTTTTTTTTTTGGAGAAAATATGTACTGAATATTTAATGTTTAATATGAAATTAATGAATCTATATGTTATGTTCTAGTGTTATAATTTGTTAATTTTGTTTTTAATTGTTGTATTCGTCTTGGATAGTTGTTTTATCGGTTTTGATTGTATTGGGTGTTGGTAGAACTATGGTCTTTGCTTAAATAGTTTAAGAGTATAGGGACTAAGGTTTTAGTCCCCTACCCTGTTCTCACATTTGCATTAAGTTATAGGAAGCACTTTATTCTCACATTTTACCCCAAATTTGAATTCATAAACATAAAGCCTCAATTAAGTGAAATTGCATCAAAATGGGTAAATCTAGAGCTCGTAAACAGATTAAATGCTCCAACTGTCAAACTGTTAGACATAATAAGTCTAGCTGTCACAAGGATCAAGTACCAAAACTAACAAAGAAAACAAATGTTCGAGGTAGAAAAAGGCATTCTGATGGCAGAAGGCAACATATATTCATTTAATTGTCATTTGCATAATGATTGTTCTTGTGTGTTTACATTCTAGTTGATGTGCAAATGTATTACTTTTGCAGTGGATGGATGAAGACGATATAAGGAAGACTATGGAACAAGAGTTTCTTGAAGCTCTTTATGAGCAAGAAAAAGAACACACAATTTTGGAGGAAGATGAAGAGCAGTCAAGGTTGGATGAAGAAGCATTCCAGCAGTTTTTGGAAGAGGAGAGAATGTACAAAAGAATTGAAGAGGAAAGGGAGAGGAAAAATTGGCTTGAAGATGCAGAGTTTGAGGCAGCTTACTATGGAGTGTCTGTGGAGGAGTTATATCTAAGACATCCATATGTGCTGGATAAAAGATGTTGAGTTGGTGTTCTTAGGTTGTAGGCTTCTACTCTTCTTGCCATTTGTAATTTGGACAATATCATGTTTGAATTTTTTTTGACTTTATAAGTCAGAAGTGGTTATTCCAAACACCCCCTAAACTGCGTATGTTGACTAGATTTTAAGAATTTATGTGGTCTTTACTCCTATCTACTTGTTCAACAACCACAACTCCCATTTACTTATATAATACATCTTAACTCATCAATTCTTTATCATACCAACATATTATCACCATGGATGTAGAAAATGGTTGTCAAATGGTATGCATTGATTGTTGGGTTGCAAGTGAAAACAGGGATGGATTGACCTTTTTTGCAAGGCGTCCACCTTATACAGATTTCATGTGGTATGTTTGTCCAGTGTGCCTTGAGATAAGGGGAAACACATCTTATACTGGTAGAGATGGTGTTACAAGGGAAAACACAACCACAAGAGATAGTGGTGGATATGTGATGGGTTTACATATTTATGCACCTACTAGTGTTGGTGCTTACTTGGGCAGTGATGAAGAAGAAAGTGAACCACCTACAACTGAAATAGCAAGTGGAGAGCGCCCAAGCCAAACAGCACGTGAAGCACCTGCAACTGAAAGACCAAATGGAGAACGCCCAAGACAAACACCATTTGAACCAACTGCAACTGACAGACCAAATGGATCACCTACTAGTCATTTAACGCAGTGAATTACCTGCAAGAAATGCTATGTTGTCTTTCAGTCTAAATGTAACTTAACTGATATGTGTGTGCTTCTTTTGTTATAATAATTGAATTTCGGTTACAATTTGAATTTGTTGACTTTATAAGTCAAAATGGGTTTTCCCAAACACCCACCTAAACTGCATAAGCAACTGCAAACTACAAAATGAAAACAAGAAATCCAAAATATACATACACCACCACCTAATTACACCATATCAAGTAAAATATACATGTTAACAAGTATCGTTTTCAGTAACCATCATCAGCCAAAAAATATACACCTTCATTACATCAACAACTAAAAATAACAGGTGAACTTCTTGATGGGAGACTTGATATTCATGGGGGAGACTTGAGGTGCTTAGGGGGAGGCACATACCACTCATTCCTATTTGTGCTGGAGCATCCCACAACCGCTACAAGACCAAGTACAACATTGGGAGCGGAAGCCTTGGAAGCTTGGGAAGTGGAACCTTTCAAAGTAGTAGTCTTAGAAGGCATGTTCCCACACTCATCATCATATGTGTCTGAAATAATGATGACATCAACTTCATTTCTTTTCACGTTAGTATCTGGAAAGATAGACAAAACAGAAAGAAATCAGAGTTCACCCATTACAACTTTGTTAGCTTGCAAACATTAACTCTAACCTTTCTCAGACTCCTTATTCCCATATTTTTCCCACAAGTCTTCAAGTATCACATCAGCAATGTCATCTCATATATCCCACTTATTCTCATAAGTAGCCATGACATACTCAATCATATCGTCATATACCTTTAGCTTGCTATAATCCCTTTTTTTGGCATATGATGACACTGCTCGGATTTCTGTCAAATAAAATAGAGTTATATATGCTCATCCCTTAAAATGCCAATTACACAAATACAAAAAAACCCGACTAACCTTTCATCACTTCAGCTTCTTTCACAAATCTGCATAAATCTTCAAACATTTCATAAGACATTTCATCTTCTTGTAACCAAGTATCCCCATATTTTGCCTTCACATATTTTACCATCTCATAAGTTACTGCTGTAAAAGTAAGCTCCTTGTCTGCCATTGTTAAAGTGTGTGTGAGGGTTGTGTGACGAGGGAGGGAAACGATCAAGATGGTATACGGAAGCTTTTCTCAGAATTAACTAAGGTGTGGTATAAATGTGTATGGACTATAATAACCTCCACTAACTAATATAAATTAGACGTTGACCTCGGCGTTAGTGGTCAAGATAACAAATTTATAAATATATATATAGATATATAAAAAAAAAAATGTATTTATATGAATTCGGTTTTCGGTTCACACTGCCAAACTCATATCCAATCTGGGAATCGAATTAGTAGGTCGGTTCGGTTTTAGCAAATTCGATTTGGTTAATAGTTCGGTTCGGTTTTGATTTTAATTTATTCGCTCTTTTCGGTTTTTTTCTCGCTCCAAGAGTCCAAGTTTTGGGTAAATGTCATACCAGGCCAAATATCAACCCTAATGTTTCTATATGGGCCAAAAGCCCAAAACTGCCACAACTATCGAAGACTCGAGACAATGTTTTGTCTTTTTAGATAAGTAACAATGTAAAAGGGAGAATGTCAAAAAGCCTACATGTCATTGTTGAATCTGATCCGGTAGTGACTAGAAGGTGTTGCGCTCAAAAAAGTTGATTTTATGACATTTTCAATGGGATTTTTTCATGTTGACTCTTTAAAGTGAATATTGTTACTTAAGATCACAATTCGATGAATGCTCAAGATTCGTTAACAAATTATGAACTTAATAACAAGCAGATGGACAACCGTTCATGTCATTTATATACTCCTGCTTTTATCATTGTTCCATTTAAATTATTGTATTATATGTTTTTGTACTATTTGTCAAACGAAATTCCTACATCTATACCGTGAGGTAACAAGGAAGCCCTTCGTAAGTTTCATTCCATTATACTCTTAACACTTTACGGTTTCTTATCAAGAAAATGTCTTCCATCTAATTACAAAGTTTGTTAATTAGACCTGAAGTGTAATTGGAAGGGTTAAAAAAATACTTTTCTTTAACTTTTCGGCAACCGACTTGAAATTATCGGTCGGTCGAGGTTGGCGACCGATTTGGAAGTCGGTCGTAGCCAATGTGGAGCGACGGTCGAATATCGGTCGAGCGAAAAAAAAAAACATAATCGGTCTAAAATCCGACCGATTTTAAACACACACTTGTTTCAAAATTTGTTACCGTTTGACATAAAATAATCATAATAATAATAATAATAATAATAATTTATATTTACCACTTTAGATTCTATAAATATCAACCTCAAACACACTTCTAAACACACAATTTCAAACACAAGTCAACCTCAAATTACTTCTCATCCATATTCACTTCAACCTCAAACTACTTCTCATCTATATTCACTATGTCAAATAAAAATACATCACAATCAAAAAACCGGCGATCCCGACTACCTCAAAATGCATCCGATTTGAATTTCTCGCCGGAAAACAACTTTGAATTAACCGGCATAACACCACCACAAAATCGGGGTATTCGCTTACGTCCACCAACTTTTGAATATCAATCACGACTACCACAACCGAATCAAAATCAAAACCCATTTTACGTTAATCGTCAATTTGTCCCACCGCAACAATCTAATAGGATTATCACCAAGAACCAAGTGGGTCGTCGTATCGTCCTAACATGGACTTCTTGTATCTTTCCCAACCGTATTACAATTATTCCCCGCTTCGTAGTGCTAATCTTGAAATGGATTTGGAGGATTATATGTCTGAGTATCCGACTCAACAATACTCGACCCAAAACTATCCGAGTCAAGATGCTTCGATGGGGCAAGGTTCGGGTCACGGTTCGTACCACGATTCCATTCCTATTAAAGACGATGACAATGTCGAAGAGACGTCACCCATCAAACCAAAGAAGCCTTCAAGACGTGCTAGAAAGGCGAAGGACAAAGGCAAAAAGCCCGAACCAACCAAAAAGGCCGAACCATGGACAAAGGCGGAAGAGATTGCGCTTTGCATAGCTTGGGTTTTTGTGTCGGAAAATTCGCAGAGAGGAAACGCTATCAACAGGAACCGCTTTTGGGAGGAGGTGATAGCGTACTTTGAAAAGGAAATTGGCTCAGAAAGAACCTACGAATCTATCACGACCAAATGAAAGAATATGATTCGTAATAGGGTTGGGAATTTTTGTGCTATTATGGATAATATCAAGCAAAATCATGGAAGTGGTGAGAATGATGCAGACGACAAACAAAAAGCTCTTAGAGAATACCATATGATGTACGGTCATTATTTTATGTAACACCCCGCCTTATCAAACCACAATATTGTCCGATTTGCCCGCAAGCTCACGGCTTTGTTTTTTGGCCTCATATGAAGACTTCCCGGCAGGTCACCCAAGCTAGTACTACTCTCATATGAGCACGCTTAACTGCCAGTTCCTAATAACTCCACCCACAGTAGACCACAAAACGCGAGTGTTGGCAAATTTTGAGGACTCATGATGCTTGGAAGAATTGTGAGATGCCTGCTTTCAGAACAAATAGTCGGAAGAAATCAAAGGGTTCTACAACTACCTCGGGGTCAACACAAGATCCTTTGAATTTCCTAGACGTGGATGATTCTGATGATGAGGAAGAGACTAGAGAATCACGACCAGAAGGTCGTGACGCAGCCAGGAAGAAATTATCCTCCTCCTCTCGTGATCATCAATCAGAATCATTTGTTAGTTCGTTAGCCAAAACCTTTTTCAGGTTCAAGTCGACAAAATAAGGGAAAGGTAATGGTATAGAAGATGCGTACATAAGGTTGAGGGAAAATAGCTGGAGATGAAAAGAGAGAAAATTTAGCTCCAAAAACAGCAAATGACATTCATGGCCCAATCAAAACGGGAGCAAGACTTAATTTTCTACAATACCCCAATCGACCAAAGTTTGCCCCCACGACAACTAGCCGAACTGATGGAAGTTAAGGAAACAATCAAGGCACGCTACTACTTAGATTATTAGTTTAAGTTTTTAAGGTTATTTGAATAATTTACGTAATGTTTTTAATGTTTATTTGAATTTATTATTGTAATGTTTTTATTTTTAATGAATTTTAATTTTGTTGTTTAAAATGTTTGAATAAAAAAAAGTGTCGGTCATCGTTTGTGGCAACTTTGTCGTGTTTGGTCGCCGGAGAGAGAAAGCTGATGTGGCAGACGGTGACGTAGGTCACGACTGTGGGCAGCCTAATAGACCGTGGACCACGTTGACTCGATAAAATCGGACTGAACCGAACCGATCTGACCAGACTGAACATACTTCGGTCCACCCTTTCCTCATATTCGATCTTTCGTCTAGCCCGGTTCATTTCAGTTTTACACAAAACCAACCCTTATGTTTTGTTGGATGGGACTAGACAGACGAAGCGAGCCGAACCGGACCAACCCGAACATGGACCGAACATTTCGGTCCGGTCATCGATCCGGTATTTTGGGCCAAATCAGTTTTCGGTCCGATCCGATCTTGGTAAGTCTGGTCCAGTTTTTGGACTGTGATCAACCGAGTTTGGAAGGATAAAATGGAGTTTTATTACCTTTTCAACACAGTAAAAAAATACAGTAAAAATCATAGTTCTAAAAGGCGCGCAAAGGCTCTGTAAAAGCGTAAGGCTTCATGCCGCCATGCCACGCGTTATGCCCACTTATATCACGTCTTTTTATAAACTCGATATATATAAAATATAATATAAATATTAAATATTTTCATATTTTATGACGCTTTATGCCAAGTCTTATAAACGCAAAAGCTTCGCTTTAAACACTAAAACGTGAGGCTTAATCATGCCGCTATTTATAACCGATCTCTCCACCCACAAGCTGAGGTAGGTTTTATTTTAGAGGAAAATTTTGAAATGAACACTTTCCCCTACTAGTTTACACATATAAACCACGCCCATACAATTTTCTAAAATGAACACTTTCCCCTAGTACATTAGATTGGTAGCCTAATACGTTTTAAACCGTACACGTGTACACCAATTCCTCTGGGCGTGGTACTGGGCGAGGGAGTGACCTAAGCGTGCCTGGGCGTGGCATGAGGCGTGCCCTGGGCGTGGAACTGGGTGGCTAGGCGTGGAGCATGGGTGGCTGGGCGTGCCCTAGGCGTGGCATGAGCAGCTGGGCGTGCCCTGGGCGTGAACCTGGGCGTGATATGCCTAGGCGTGGAGCATGTCCTGGGCGTGGAACCTGGGTGGCCTGGGCGTGGATTTGATTGTGTTTTTGAACTCTTCGTTGATTGTGAAGTCGTTGAATGAGGCGGTTATGACCATGTTACGGCGGTTGGGGGTGGTTGGGAGTGGGTGGTGACGGTGGTTGACTGGTTTTAAGTTGACCGCCATGGGTGTTGGATCTGGAATTTGTGGAAGGTGGAAATGATGAGTTTGGTTATATATAGGTGGAGGATGTGTTTTTACCAGAGATGGATTGTTGGTTTTCAGAGGAGTGTACAAGTTTTGGTGTGTTGGGTGTAAGCTGGTTTATGGGTAGTGTAGTAGAATTAGGGGTAATTGGTGTGGAAAGTTGGGATGTTGTGATTTTGACTAAATTTGTGAAATGTGAAAATAAAGAGGATTTGGTTATACTGGTGAAGAATCTGTGCGTGGCTTTTGATTTATAGAACATAAAGAACACAATGGAAAAAGGTAACTTGTGGGGAAAAGTATGATTGTGACGGTATGATTGTGACTATGTATGATAGTGACGTAAAATGGTCATATTCGTAAACTATAGAAAAAATGTTCATTCTCGTATAATCACTATATATACGGTTTGTTTTTGTAATTTGCTTTTTATTTTATCATATGGACTACTAGGAGGGAAAGAGATAATTTAGGCTCCCATTTTAAATATTTTGAAAACACAAACACATGAAAACACAAAGGGGGGAAAAGTATAATGATTAAACCCATATAAGTAGGCCCCACACACACCACCCCCCCTCATCATAACATAAACTCTCCCCTCTTTCTTTCCCCACTGCCGCACCAAAAACCCTCAAACCGCACCACAACCGCCGTCACCTTAACCAACCGGTAACTTATGTTCTATTCTTCGTTAAATTAAGCAAGTTTAACTAGATCTGCTCTGTTTATTTAAATCTATGGTTTATTTATCTTAGAAACTAGATCTTTCTCATTTTATTACCGGGTAGTTAAATAATAAACTCTGTTATCCTATTTTTAATTTAGGTTTACTTTAAGTTTAGTGGTTTGTTTTGGGTTGTTTGTTATAGATTTGGTAAATCTTGTTTTCTGTACGAATGAACTAGTTTTTTTGACTTGTTTTTGTTTAATGTTATATATCTATGAAAAACAGTATTGTGATTGCTTTGTTAATTAATTTTGCTAGGGTTTTAGTTTACAGTAAGATTTGTGGTGAAATTTATAATATATTTAGTACAGTGGATGGTTTTGTGGACTTTGACATATAAACATAATATGATACTCCGTATTTTCTTTCATTTTGCTTTCTTGTACTAGTAATATGTAAGACAGTTGGCCTCAATTGTAAGGATAGTTTACTAGATTTGTATTCGAATGACTATAGTTCTATGTATGGGGACAAGAGTTTTATTTTTTTATATTTGTATATAGTTAGCTTGTTTAGATTCGACCTCCCAACCACTACGACATCATTCCATATTAAGATATTTGATCATACATTTGGTATCTACAAGTTAAGTTATTCATATTAATTGTAGAAAAATGTTTATAAATGGGTGTCTTGGGATTTTTTTTTACTTATATTCAGCTAAAACAAGCAGAAAATTTGAAAGTTATTTTGTCGTCATGTTTAGCCTAAAACCATTTTATAACTTGAATTCTTTTTAACCTGTTAAAAATTTCCAGTATTAGTACAAAATAAGTGAATCAAAATAGTTTTACAAGAACTTGTTGTCAAGTAGCAAGAATAAGTAACTTCGAACACCTCCCTGGTTGTTATATTAGACAAAATGAATTAAGGCTGTAGTTGGAAGACGTGCTAGTATTGTAATAGGTTGCAAGGAATGTAAAGATGATTCTCGGTGGGCATTAGATTTGTCTACTTCTGTGAATGCTTATTCATTCAGTATTGGTAAAAATGTGATTAGATGATTGTTAAAACAGCACATATGATTGTGTTCATTTGCTTGTGGTCTCGTCATATGTTCTAAAATCTAAAAAATTTTTATATAAAAAAGGTGCCTTGTTTGCTTGTTAGTCCAAGATTTCTGTTTGCTTGTTTAGGGTTTGCTTAAAACAGTATTAACAATTTATTATCTAAAAGTCTAAGCTGAATAAGTGTCACATGTTGTTGCAGGTTATTAGATATGGATTCTACTGCACAAACTCGCTTGCACTCAATTAAGCTGTGGCCTCCTAGCCAAAGCACCAGACAAGTGCTTGTGGACCGCATCATAAAAAATCTTACCACTCCGTCTATTTTATCTAGAAAGTATGGACTTTTAAGCAAGGAAGAGGCGGAGCAAGAGGCCAAGGAAATTGAGTCTAAGGCTTTTACCATTGCAAACCAGCACTTTGAAAAGGAGCCAGATGGTGATGGTGGTTCTGCTGTGCAACTTTATGCTAAAGAGTCCAGCACACTCATGGTGGAAGCTGTGAAAAGAGGCCCGAGACCAAAGGAAGAACAAGCAGAAGCTATATTTGAACCAGTTACAACAGAAGAGAACACTTTTTTTGACATATCTGGTGGGAAACGAGCGTTCATTGAGGCTGAGGAAGTCAAAGAGTTGTTTACACCACTGCAGGAGCCTGGAAACAAGTATAACAGGATATGTTTGAGCAATAGAAGCTTCACGTTGGAAGCAGCTCATGTTGCTGCGCCAATTTTGTCCTCACTCAAGGGTCAGTTGACCGAAGTTGATTTATCAGATACCGTTGCTGGAAGACCAGAGGAAGAAGCACTTGAAGTTATGAAACTGTTTTCGTCAGCCCTTAAAGATGCTGAACTTAGGTATCTAAACCTTTCACATAACGCGTTAGGTGAAAAGGGTGTTAGGGCGTTTGGGGAACTTTTGAAGTCACAAGGTAACCTTGAGGAACTGTATTTGATTAACGATGGAATCTCAGAAGAAGCTGCAAAGGCGGTTTGTGAGTTACTTCCTTCCACGGAGAAACTTAAGATTCTTCATTTTCACAATAACATGACCGGAGATGAAGGGGCGATTGCTATTGCTGAACTTTTGGCAAAATGTCCAATACTTGAGGATTTCAGGTGTTCTTCCACTCGTGTTGACTCTGAAGGAGGAGTTGCTTTGGCTAAGGCACTCGGCACATGCCCCCATCTGAAAAAGATTGATCTTCGTGACAACATGTTTGGAGTTGAAGCCGGAATTGCTTTGAGCAACGTTATATCTGTGTTCACCAATCTCACTGAGATATACCTCAGTTACTTGAATTTGGAAAATGAGGGAACATTAGCTCTTGTTAACGCTCTCAAGGATTCTGCTTCATCGCTTGAAGTTATTGAATTGGCTGGAAACGACTTTACTGCTGAAGCAGCTCCTGCTTTGGCAGCTCTTATAATTGCAAAAAAAGATTCTTTATCCAAGATAGGCTTACCCGAGAATGAATTGAAGGATGAAGGCGCTATAGTGATTGCCAAGGCACTTGAAGAGGACCTTTCACGACTGACCGAAGTTGACCTAAGCACCAATATGATTAGAAGGGCTGGAGCCAGAGTCCTTTCTCAGGCTGTTGTCAGTAAACCTGGATTTAAGTTGCTGAATATCAATGGTAACTTCTTATCTGATGAAGGGGTTGAGGATGTGACAGAAATATTCAAGAATTCACCTCATCTGCTTGGGCCTTTGGATGAAAATGACCCTGAAGGAGAAGAATATGATGATGAGGAGGCCGAAGAGGATGGTGATGATAACGATGACGAGTTGGAGTCCCAACTCAAGGGACTCGAAATTAAGCAGGAAGAGTAGAGGTCACATTTTTGGTATGACCTTTAGTTTCGCCATTGTTTCGATTAATGAATTTAGAAGCTAGTCAGGAACCCTTTTGTAGGATGAGGGCAGGATGAATGGTTTGTTATGTATTTGCATTTGAACTATTATGTTTCTAGTACTTCTATTAGTACTCTACATTCTCGCACATGATAGTGCACTTTTAATTCTAGTTATGTTTTCATTTTCTGAGTTGTGCTCTTAGCTGCACATTGTTTGCTGATGCTTAGCTGGTTAAATGTTTGGATTACCTTCATTTCATGTACAGTTTCTTGGTGGGTTGGGCTTATTAGCAAACCCAGTCAGATGATGGATTCAAGCCTTTTTAAGGTGGAATTATATACTGTATCTGTTTTGTGACACTAGACTATTAGGCTACCCCCAATGAGGGTAAATCGTTGTCGATCGTCCTTGTATTCGATCGATTAGTATGTCGATCGCCCCACTGCAAGACCATGTCGATCGCCTCCCATTTTCACCAATTCGATCGTCCCACCGATCGACAATTCCAAAGCTATCCTCTTCTTGTTTCCGTTGCAATCCAAAACAAAAAAAAAAAAAAACTTTTTACCCTATAAATACAACTACAATCTCATCACAAATCTCACAACATCTTACATACTAAAACTCAAAAATCTCACAATCATCTCTATCAAAAATCTCACAATCCCCTTTATTAAAAATGTCTAAGAAAACACCACCAACCAAAGGCCGAAAATCCCGTTTGTCACCAAACGTCCCGCATATTTTAACACCGGATCCGAATTTCCGGTTAACCGGTGTCTCACCAATAATCAATTTCCAACCCCCTGGTTTCGAATATCCATCCCAACAAGCTCCACAACAACACCCTAACAATCCATTTAGTATGAATCGTCCATTTGTTCCACCGCAACAAAACATCCACTACCAACAACAACAACAAAGCTACTCCCGTCGAAGCAACCAATCTATGTATGGGTCACACGAATCTGTGTACCGTCCAACAATGGATTCATCAACGTCTTAATATTCAAACTATCAAGAATATTCTCCGGTTAACCGTATTAATCTTGAGGGTTTTGATTTTGATGACCAATTGTACAACAATCCTAATTTTTATGCTGGAACCGGATCGGGTTATCCGGCTCAAGAGTATCACGGTTCGGGTATCGGTTCTGCTCATGGATCGTATCACGATTCGATCAACCTTGATGACGTAGAAGAAGAAGAATGTCGAGAAGAGACGTCACCGGTTAAACCAAAGAAACGAGCTACTAAGGCGAAGAAGAAGGCTGTCGAGAAAGAAGGCAAGAATGATTCGGTGCCTTGGACCAAAGAAGATGAGATCGCCTTGTGCAACGCTTGGTGTGATGTATCCGAGAATAGTGTAACCGGAAACAACCAAAATGCTAGAGGATTTTGGCTGAAAGTCATTGATTACTTTGAGAAGGAGGTTGGTGCAGAAAGAACGTACAACTCTATCGTTACAAAGTGGAAAAATAGGGTTCGTCCTAGAGTTGGTCAATTTTGTGCCATTTACAACAATGCTGTCAGGAATTACGGAAGTGGTGAGAATGACCTCACCGTTTATACACGAGCGTGTGATGAATACCAAGTAGTGTGTGGTCATCCGTTTGTTTTGGAGCATTGTTGGAAGATTTTGAGGGACCATTCTGCTTGGAAGGATAATGAGATGCCGGTTTTTTTAAGCCAAGATGAGGGACACAAAAAAGCAAGGACTTCAACCGACTCGGATGTGCACTCGGATGTGCCTTCGTTTGTGCCTAATAGACCAACTGGTCGTGATGCCGCAAAGAAGAATAAAAAGAAATCTTCGGAGTCTTCGAAAGATAGGATTATGGAAGGTGTTGCCGAGAAGTGGGGCAAGATCAAGTCCGTGGCATTCGGGCAGAAGAAGGAGCTGGCAGACCTGCACTATGGTTTGAAGAAGAAAGAGCTAGAACAACGGCAAATCGAGTTGGAGCTACAGCAACAAAGAGAAGCAAGGGAAGACAAAAGGTTGGCACTAGAAGAACGAAAAGTTGAATTAGAGGCTCAAAAGAAATATGATGCAGATCTCATGTTCTATTGCACGCCAATCGACCCATCTTTGCCCGCAATAGAACGCCAAACAATGCAGAAACTCAAAGAGGCGATCAAGGCACGCCACAACCTTGAATAAAGTGTTGTAATGTTTTAATAAGTTTCGTAATGGTTTAATTTTATTTGAATTATGTAACGTTTTAATTATTAATGAAATTTTATTTTGTGTTAAAAATGTTTTTTTTTTAAAAAAAAAAAAAAAAAAAAAAAAAAAAAAAAAAAATTGAACTTGGTCGCCCTTACTGGGGCACCTAATCGCCTGAAGGTCGTCGGAGAGAGAAAGCTGACGTGGCAGGAAAAAAGAGGGGGATTGAATCCCCTCATTGGGGCTAGCCTTAGAGCACAAGTTGTCGTGGGGTTATAAGGCTGTGTTATAGCAAAAAGTGTTGTCACGTTAGCAATTATCTTATAACTCAGAACTTCTAATTTAATTTAAAAACACCCTTCATTCATCGGAATGAGATCCTCTCAAGTTACTTGACTCAAGTTATAAGACACTCTTTGGCTTAGGGGTGTTCATCGGTTCGGTTATTCGGTTTATTCGGTTCGGTTAGTTCGGTTAATTTTTTTTTTTGGGTATAACCGAAAACCGAACCGAACCGAATTCAAATCTGATTCAACTGAACCGAAAACCGAACCGAATAACTGAAAACCGAACCCCTATAACCGAAAACCGAACCGAATAACCTGAAATACATAATTTTAATTATTTTTTTAATTTAATTATATATATTTTTAGCACAAAATATTTTTCAATCTTAAATCATGTTATACGTATGATAAAAAAGAGTTTTAGTGATTTTTTTTTCATATATATACATAGAAAATATATATATTTTATATGAATTCGGTTTTCGGTTTTCATTGCCAAAACCATATCCAAACCGATAACCAAATATTTAGTTCGGTTCGGTTCGGTTTTGACCAATTCGGTTCGGTTACGAATTCAGTTCAGTTATTTTCAGTTCGGTTCAGTTTCGGTTTTCGGTTACCGTGGATATTACCTGATCCGTGAACACCCCTACTTTGGCTCATACTTAACCCAATAAAAAACAAAAACAACGCAAAAAGAGGAAAAAGAAAATAAAATGTCGTATTTCTCCGCTGTTAATTTTGGCGTAGTGACTTATAACTTGGGGTGTGGAGTGGAGCCATAGGGCTCTTGTTATAGGACGCCAACCAGTACACATCGTGTGCTCTTAAAACTTTAGTGATTGACAAGTAAACTAGGTTTTGTAAGATCTTGTCTTGTAACAAGGATGTGTTTGAACGGGGATGGTATGTTTTGGGAAAAAGATTAACATGCCTAACTTATACGTAAATGATATCTTCAATGTTTGACATGTGGAATGTTTCTTATCATTTTGATCTTGTCTTCATGGTACTTGTTAGGCGTGTTATTTGGTCATACCAACTAATGCTCTATGTTCTATATTGGAGAAACAATGTAACATATGTTTACATCGTAATTTTATGACCCTATAGGTTTTGAGTCCGATTTATAAGATCAATATAGAAAACTTGTACTGAATTTTTAGTGGGTGTTTATTTTAGAAAATCTATACTACTTATAATGCACGAAGGCACTTCACTCTTAATTTTAAGACGTACAAGAAATTAAGCATGGTTTACAACACTTTAATGCATCCAATTTTCAGAATTACAACAAAGTAAGTATATTGTACAACAAAATAAAGTGTGATGTCATTTTAAGACCAAAATTCTATCAAACAACATTAATGCTATTAAAAACACTCCTTCACAAAAAGTTACAACCATTTAAGCACAATGTACAATAGCTGCAACCAATTTTCAGATTTACAACAAAATAAGCATAGTGTACAACAAAATAAGCATGATGTAATTTTCAGACTTACAAAATTAGTGCTATTAAAGTGGTCAATGTTATTAATGACTACTACTTACAAGAAAACAAACATAGTGTAGAACACTTTAATGCACATAATTTTCAGACGTACAAGACAAGAAGCATAGTGTACAACAAAACACCACATTAATGCTATTTAATGTAGTCAATTATTTAACTGGTCAATAAATACAATTAATACAGTTATTAAAACACCCTTTACATAAGAAATACAAATTATCAAGCATATTGTACAACCAAATTAAACACAATTCTAGCATTAAATTTCACTACTAAAAATAATAAAGCACATTATACAAATATTCAAGCCCGAACGGGCAACGGGCCAAATGGGCTTGAGCCCGAACGGGCGCGGACCAAACGGGCTCGAGCCCGAGTAGACACGGGCCAACGGTTTTGAGCCCGAACGGGCACGGGCTATACGAAATTCTTGATATCCGTAAATTTATTGTTAAAAAGAACATAATAAACTAAAATACATTATTCATCGAAAATTTTTATTTCAGGATACCCGCCACTGCAACGCGCGGGTACCCTGCTAGTGATATTTAACGCGCAAAGTTTATAGATTCATGTTTTGTGGTATTCTCCTCTGTTATCGAATATAAAAAGAATTGATTTTTAATCATGATTATATCCTATTTGCAAGTGCTAATCGTCGGAATCATTTTGTAGTACCAACAATATTCATAAATAAAAAATGGAATCAGTTTAAGTTGACGATCCAAACGCACCAACAATTTTTTCTGTTAAAAAATGTAGGCATGTATTCATTTTTTAATCAAAAGTAACTATAAAATCCAATCGAGTTTTGGGTGATTGCATCATGTTTTTGCAATCACATCATTTAGTTAATAGTATAGAATCAAGAAATGGTGCACATTAGTTAATTTATAAGATTATTTAAAATGCTCAAGTGTTGGACAAGACGAAAAACAAAACGATCGTAAAATTATATATATGCATTCACAATTTCTTCTCTTTATATTCAAAATACATCTTACTATATCATTAGATGAACGAGACATTCAGACCCGTGCGATGCACATGTCTTGTTTTTTTTCTTATGTCTAAAACTCAACTTTTTAGACAAAAATTGATAAGCTTCTCCATCAATGAGCATTGCAAAGACCAATCTACTTACTAAACATGTGAGTTTGTTTTGTTCACTTGTTAAAAGAGATAATAGCTTCCCACATGTAAAATTAGGGCATCAGGTTAAGTCGACAACGCTTATTTGATTGTTATATAAAAACTAACATACTAAATCCATATATTCTACAAATAATACTTGACTTATTTCTAATAAGTCACATCAAATATTGTACTACTTGATCCGAGACGCTCATACTCAAAGAGTATGTATTTGTTCTAAACATATGTCCTATATTATTGAGTTATTGGCACAAATAAAAGATCGATCTTTATGGCAAACAAAATTTGTGCATCGTACGAGTCAAAATGCCTCGTTCTTTTTATTTTTTAGATTTGATAAAACATTTATAACAGTTAAAGATGATGGAGGCGATGGTTGGTTTGTCGCTAAAGAACTCCTATATTCCATGAGATCTTATGATAAGAAAAAGAAAAATAGTGACATATTTATTTAAATACTTTTACAAATACATATTTTTTTTAAATATCTTTATAAAAAAAAAGAAAAAAAAAAAAAAAAAAAAAAAAGAAAAAACTCTCTCAAAACACAAGCCCTCTTTTTCACTCTTGCAGCTACCAAAATAAAATAAAAAAAAAAAAAAAAAAAAAAAAAAAAAAAAATCTTCTTCCTTTTCTTTAAACTTCACAAACTGAATCACTGACCAAACAAACAAACATAGTTCTTTCTGTTAAATTACGATAACCGAACACCAAACCAAACATAAATCAATGACACTTTTTGATCTCTTAGTTTCGAGTAACCCACGAAGAATAGATGTCTTTCGGCTTTAGTATCTTTTATGGGTCTCGGGTAGGTACTGTTTTTGTTGTTCTTGTGTGTTGTTTCGAACGAAAGAAAGAAGGGATGAAACTTTGTTTTGTTATTGCTATTTAATTTTCCGATATTTAAAGAAAAACTATGCTTTTGATAGATCTATGATGGTTTTCAACAACTTGTAAATCTTCAGAGATTTGAAAGCAAGTTTAAATCTGAGATCTTTTATGTTTTTTTGTGTTCTATTTCAAGAAAAAACTGAGATCGTTGTTTCTCGATTGCCAGTTTTGATTCGAGTCAAAGTTTAGGTTAGAAGATGACGGGTTTATGTTATTACGTGAAGGATGATAGGATAGTGTAATTTGTGGAGTTGATTGTGGGATAGGTATACTTGTAGGATTTTAGATTTGGTATTTTCTTGATTTGGTTTGAGTTTTGGTAGTTTGTTTTTTTGAGATTCGGTGTTTTACGAAGCTAAGCAGCTTCAAATAGATCAATGTTGGGTTATGTATTCAACTAAAAAACCGATATCATTTTCAAAAAGCCGATATCATTTTCATATGATAGTGGTGACGAATCGTTCAAAAAACTGATGGTGGTAAAGATTGTGATTGATGACGTATAGTCCGCATTCGGGTCACGAACCCGACCAATGACCGCTACTAGCGAGCCCAATACGACTAGGCTAACCCGGTAATGGTTTGGGCTCACGAAGGCCCAAACCCAAAGTTATTTATGGCTTTTGGATATCGGATATCTCTTATTTTTGGAGATATGTATTCAATGACCGACTTAGGCGGGATACGCCGAAGGTTGGGGAACACGAAACCAATAAGGATTTCGTGTGTATATAAAGGGCATCCAAGCCTCATTAAAAGGTACGATCTCAAACCCTAACTCTCTACTAAACCCTAAAACCGATTACTTACTCTCACGCCGGAGGATAATCGTGGGAGACAATCCCACGGTAAGCCTAACGGTGTTTTCTGTTTTCTTAGTGCGCAGGTCTCAAGCATTAAGATCTAATTGATACGGAAACCGGAGTCCAAACAAGGAATGCCCAACTTTTGTATCAACAAGTGGCGCCATCCGTGGGACCAATCACTAAGAACTAGAATGACGAAGCAAGGAAACCTAAGTCCTCGATCGCATAGTGACCTACAAGGGAAGAAGCAGCAAAGCGGACCAGCCTCTAAACAAGTCTCTGGAACAACCAGTAAGACTAGAAACCAAGGGTCAGGCCCAGATCTGGTCTTCCCGACAGTGGAACCATACACGGGGACAACCCATGCCACCACAACAACAACCAGCGTAGAAGATCCACTACGCACCCTTTTTACCACTCCCCTGCAGTCAGTGCCAGAAAAGGACCTCACAAAAACGCCAGGCGCGCCACTCCGAAACAGGAGTCCAGATGTGGAAACAGACACCCTCGCGCTAGAAGGAGTCGCGCCTGAACTAGCGCCAAGTGACTTCGTGTCTCAAAACTACGAAACCTTTGCTGCCCTCATGCAAGAGGAGGCGAAAAAGAGGTCGAGTCAGAGCCTTCAAGCGCGACTAAACTTCGACACAGAGTATGAGACATCCCTATCGCGTCATCAGAGGGAAAGGCGCAGGAAGGATAGCCGCCGGCCCCCAGTGTTTACCAGGATTGGGAGGAGAGTTGAGAACGATGAAGCAGCTGGCCTGCAACATCTGGAAGAACACGAAGAGAACGGGTGGCGTACCAACGTCCACGCTAGGCTTGGTAGCCGCAGGGTCCATGACAAACTTGGACGACGGCACTCCCCAAGTGTAAACTCTTCAAGCTCGGATTCCGAGGATAGTCGGCGCAAGCGCCGAAAGAGGGGAGGCTCGTCCTCTGGTGATTCCTCGGACAATGAGGACAGCGAAATAGGACACTGGAAGTCCAGGGGAAGATATCGCGACCAGGAGGAGGGAGATATGTCTCTTCCCTGGCGCCGCCAAAAGGTGGATGCGTTCACTCGGCGCATCAGTGATTTCTCAGAAGATAAGAGAAGGCGCATGCCAGCCAATGTGAAAAACTACGATGGAACAGGTGACCCGGACGATCACTTAAAAATTTTCGAATCAGCTGCTACCATCGAAAATTGGCCACAACCTGTGTGGTGCCACATGTTCAATTCCACATTAGTGGGAAATGCGCGAAACTGGTTCAGTAAGCTTCCACGCAAAAACATTGATGGCTTTGAAGAGTTGCGGAAGGCGTTTCGCCTGAACTTCACTCAAAGGAAGAAGTGCGCCAAAAACCCTGTCGAACTTGCCAGGGTAAAACAGCGCCAGGGGGAATCTACAAGCGCTTATGTGGAGCGCTACAAAGATGAGTGCATACATGTCAAGGCATGCCCCGAAATACTAAAGATCTCAGGGTTCATGAACGGGATCAATAACCCAGAACTCATCAAAAGGTTGAATGACAAGGTCCCCCAAACTTTTGATGAACTTATGTGTGACAACTCGCAATTTCAGGTCATTTCTCGACACCATTCATGTCTCATTATTTCAACATTTATAGTAAACTTGGTTTACTTGTTTCAAATTCGCGTAACCTTGGAGGTTTAGCGGCGAATTCATGATCATGACATCACGTACATTTCATATGGACTATGATTAGTCTACATTTCATTGACATCATGTGCATCTCATTAGTACATTCACGACATTTCATTTCACCTTCAACGCGTAATTTTTATTTAATAATCTTTATCGCGTGAGTTATTATTTTGTATATTTAATCCATTACTTTCAAAAATGATCCCGAGGTATTTTTAAACTTACATTTAGTTCATAAAAACTATATTTTTAGTTTTCCTAGTGTTTCAAATTTATTTGATACTTAAATCGTTAAAGTTTAATTATTACGTCGTTTTCTTAAAAATTATACGACAATTATTTTATCACTCAATTTTCACAAGGAAAGTATTTTTACAATTTTTATTATATCATTACAATCTATTTTGACCTATTAAAAACTTACTTGTACCAAAAATTTCCATTTATCCTACAAGTTACAAATTCTTACAAATTACTTACATTTTACTTACACTTTCTATACAAATTATACAAGTAATAGATTTAAAAAAAAAAAAAATATTTTGAAGAGACAACCCCTCCCCAAAAACCGGCCAAGGGGAGGGTGTATTCATAAATGTGGCATGGTGTTATGTTTTCTAATAATTCATTCACTACAAAGTCTTACTTAATACATTTTCTTACCATTCACTTCAATCATTTTTCACATAGTTTCAAAGTGTTAGAAAAAAAAAAATCCTCTCCTTGTTTCTCCTTCATCATAACCGGCCACTCAACAAGCTCAAGGGGATCAAAAAGTTTTGCAAAATCAAGTGTGTTTACAACCTAGATTATATCCTTTATATGGTTTTGAAATAAAAACCAAGGATATTTAAGTTTAATCCTTGTTACCTACACCTCTTCATTATCACTAGTAAGCATGTTTTTATCATTTTTATGTTTCCTCTTCATTTTCATATGTTTCTTTTCATTTTTTGGAGCTTATATGCATGTTATGTGATTTATACCATTTATTTCATGATTTATTGAGTTATATAAATATATTGGTCATCCTATAAATATTCCCATGGTATTCTTTGGTCTTGATGGTGATTAGGAACCCATGACACCCTAAGAAGGTGTATGGTAGGATTAGATTAGCTTTGGAGTTGATTTGAAGGGATTAGAATAGGTTTTGTCCGAGAAAAACTATTTTCGATAACTATATATTTGGTTCTGTCCTTATTTCGAAATTCTGGAAAAACCTACTGTTGGTACGACATTTTGGCCTTGATATTTAGAAAATACACTTTAAAACGAATCCGTGGCCTTTTGAACGGATAAAAACGGAGTTATAACGAAGCCGTGGTGAATTTTTAAAGTTTGACGACGAAACGTAACTTTTTCAGAAAATTCAGCATGCAGTTTTTACATTGTTCGGGTCAAAAACGAGCCTTAAGCTTCACAAATTATTTCGACTTATCAAAAATATATTAGTTTACTTCGATACGAAGCTAAGGACATATTATACGTAGAAAACGGATTTGAAACGACAAATATATGCACGTTTTTATAAAGTTGCCGTAAATATTATTTTCTGAAAAACTATATTATTTTTACGATTCAAGTATCCCATTAGCTGTAACGTTCATGTTTGCGGCTGTTTTTAACAAGGTTGTGAAACTTTTTGGAACAAAATGTCTTCTAGTAAAATCAAGTTCACCGGCCATATTTTTCAAAACAAAAAGCCGTTTGTCAAGCGGAGTTATGGTAAATTAATTACGGATGTTCAAACATTGGCCGAAACTTATTTTCTGCACACAATTAGCACAAATCACCAACTTTAACCTTTAATATCTTTATGATCGAGACCTTTTGGACGAAAACTCTTGAACTGAAACTTCTAGATATCGATACAAACTTTCCAAAACCGTCGAGTTCGTTCTCTAACGATCGACGTACACCGTTTTACGACTACTTTTCCGGAGCCATTTTTGTTAATTTTATGATTTTTCCAACGACATTGTTTTGCAACGAAAAATGGTAATTTCACCAAAAGTCATTATAAAACCATTGTAGGATGACATTTTGACGTAAAAACATGTAAAGTCATTTTTGATTGGTCTAGACGTCAAAAGAGTATTTTTCGACGACGAGTAATGTTTTCAAAACCCGTAAATGGTATAAATAACATACGAAGTGCATGCATAACATTACATTGCAACTCATGATGTATCATATCCTTCACAATAGGTCAAGATTAACGTATCACATTACATCTCGGTGTACTCACTTTTGTCTTCGCATCATTCCACCAAGTGAGTTTTCATAGCCCCACTTTTAATTGTTTTGTACTATTTTTGGGGGAGATACATGCTCAACTACTTGCTTTCATTTACACAAGTACTTTAAACTTTTACTGATTACCGTGAGTTTCCATAGCCCCTGCTTTTACTTGTTTTCATAAATGTTTTGGGGGAGATACATGCTCAATTATTTTCATAACTATCATGATTATTTGAAACTACATGTTTAACTGAACTGAATGCTTAGTCATGCGTAGTAACAGTTTTGCCACACTTAGAACTTCCATATCATATTCATTGGGCCAATGGTCTTGGTATATTCATTGAGCTAACGGACTTGGTATAATATTGATCTAACGGACTTGGATAATGTTGAGCTAACGGTCTTGGTATAACATTGGGCTAACGGACTTGGTATATTCATGTACTTGGTACAATCATGGACTAACGGTCTTGGAACGATTTGATCAACACTCATAGTTATATCAAGTAACTATTGATACATTAAGTTAGGCACTATTATGTGAATTCATTTGACGATGTGGGCTTGAACATAAACTACATTACACTTTGGCAATGGGTTGTGAACACACAGGTTGCAAGTTTTGTATGGGCGGAACTTGGAACTGAGTGGATTTACAAAGCCTTTGCTGCATAAACGATTTTGAAAGGCTTTACATTTCAATTCAAACTCTATGAACTCACTCAACCTTTGTGTTGACACTTTTTAGCATGTTTTATCTCAGGTATCTAAGGCATTCACTTCATGGCATGCATTTGGACACATCATGGAGTCGCGATGACGACGCGTCTCACTTGGGTTTTACGTACTTTAAAACATCGTTTGTATTGTAACAAACTTATTTCCGCACAAGTTGATTTACAATTGGGACCTACTTTGTAAACTCTGATTATTTTATTAAATCAAACGATGTATTTTCCAAACGACACTTTAGGTCGTTCAATATAACTGTGATTGTGATGCTATGACAGTCAATCCCCAGGAATTCCATTCCGCTGCAAAACAGGTAATTTGGGGGTGTGACAGATTGGCATCAGAGCTTCAGTTATAGAGAACTAGGTTGCATCATTGACCCTAGACTATAACTACATTATCATAGCATCTCATCATTTCATCACAAGTACATGTTCACTTCACATGCGGTCATTACGTACATTTTTCGAGTTATTCACTTTCATTTCGCATCGATTGTCACATGGATGCCCTTAAATGCCCATCCCATTATCTTTTCCCATATTCTAACGTGGAGAATTCCTTGTCATTCCCTATCACAATTTTTATATCAGCTAATTCATCATCGATTACGACGAATGCCGAGATAAACTTTTAAATAGGGCGAAGTCGCTCTCACTCCTTTGTTTCACCACTAACATGTCGAGTTACACTTTATCCACACATTAAGTCACTAAACCATCATACATTTGAAGCACTTACAACACCTCATAACCCATCTTTTCGGAAACCATCGATTATTTTGAAAGATAACCTCAAACTTATCATTTTTATCACATTTCTTTGGAGCGCTTATTATTAACATCGGATTTTGCTACGTCTCACATTTCCTCTTGTTTTGAAGAAGATATGGCACCGAAGAAAGCTACAGTTGAAATGACCCAAGCGGCTATTCAGAAGTTAGTGAATGATAGCATTGCTAATGCTCTAAGAGTTGAAAGGGAAACGGTGGCTGCTGCTGCTGCCGAGGCCGCGACTGCTGCTGTAGCCGCTAGGCTAGCTGCTGCTACTGGAAATGCCGGAGGATCCGGAGTTAAGAAATGTTCGTACAAGGATTTCAAAAGTGGTGAGCCCACGAAATTTAGAGGTACCGAGGGAGCTACAGCAATGGTTCTATGGTTTGAAAAATTGGAATCAGTGTTTTTGCTATGTAACTGTCCGGATGATAGTAAAGTTAAATTTGCTACGAGCACATTACTCGATGGAGCATTATCGTGGTGGAATTCTTATGCTCAACCGATTGGGATGGAGAATGCTTTCAAGCTTACTTGGGAGCAATTTAAGGGTTTGGTGACTAAGAAGTTTTGTCCACGTACGGAAATCAAAAAGTTGGAGACGGAGTTCTATGAATTAGTAACCATTGGGTACGATATTGACACTTACATTCGGAGATTCCAAGAATTGGCTGTGTTATGCCCGTCCATGGTTTCTGATAATGAGAAGTTGCTAGAGGCTTTCATCGGGGGACTTCCCGAAATTATTCAAGGCGATGTGACTTCTTCTGACCCGCAAACGATTGAGGAAGCTATTCGATTGACTCAAAAGCTCATGGCCCAGGTAGTGAAGAGAGGTAAGTACACCAACACCAACCAAAACAACAACGACCCCAACAACCGCTTCAACTACAACAATAACCAAAACAACAATAACAACGACAATAATCAAAACAACAACAACAACGATGATAACCAAATCAACAACAACAAAAGGAAAGGGGAAAACGACCAAGGAGATTATAACAACAACAACCAAAACCGCAACACTAACCGTCATCAACAACAAAATAGAAGGCAAGAAGCGGGAATGGTTTATGTCGCTGCACCAATGAGAGGTAGAGGGTATGCTGGAACACACCCACTATGTAATCGATGTAATTTTCATCACTCGGGTCCTTGCCCCGCAAAGTGCCACAAATGCCAAACACCGGGACATCTAGCCATGGATTGTTAAGGTAAAGCCGTAGTCACATGCTTCGGATGTGGGGAGCAAGGACACTATAGAAATCAATGTCCTCAAAACCAAGGTCAACAAGTCGAAGGTGCTCATGGGAATGTATATATGTTAGAAGGAGGAGGAGGAGCTCGTCAAGGTATCAACGACGCGGAAGACTGAAGAAGTTCGGAAACTAACAGTCTTGTTTTTCTTTATGTACCATGTTGTACTAAGTTTATGTTTTCCATCGTATCCGAATCTTTATAACTTAAGATGTACTACTTTTGCTGAACCACTCGTTGTAAAATATTCTCATCTATCGTACTTTATTTTCTTTCCGATTTGTTATCATTTACGAGGATTTTAATTCTTTTTACTTTAACTATTATTTTAACGACACTTCTCCATGTCTTCTCTCCTCGATATTCATCACAATCTTAACATCAGTTGACTCAACACCAAACAACATATGAGTCGATTAGTCCAAGCATTGCATAGTTACTCCTAAATTATACATAGCCTGATCACCTATGTCTAATTCAGGAAGAATCATGCAATGAAGGGAGTAGTAGGCTTATATGTGTAAGCAATTCCGTAATCGAGCCAAATTTTCAAAAGATTTTCTTCAAACCACTTGTTTCCAGTTTGATCCGCGTGACAGTTCTTGTTTGATGAGTTGCAAAGATCGAGCTAGAAACAAGTTGTTACCTAAACCGATTTAGCCTAATCTCATGACAGTTCTTGTTTGATGAGTTGTGAGATTAAGTAAAAATCGGTTATCAAAAAGTCTTTTGAGGGTTTTGCTCGGGAATGGGAAAGTTTGCCACATCAAACCCTAACCCCGAGAGACCAACACGAACTGAATTCAGGGACTGAATTCCTTTTTGGATGGGCGAATGTGACAACTCGCAATTTCAGGTCATTTCTCGACACCATTCATGTCTCATTATTTCAACATTTATAGTAAACTTGGTTTACTTGTTTCAAATTCGCGTAACCTTGGAGGTTTAGCGGCGAATTCATGATCATGACATCACGTACATTTCATATGGACTATGATTAGTCTACATTTCATTGACATCATGTGCATCTCATTAGTACATTCACGACATTTCATTTCACCTTCAACGCGTAATTTTTATTTAATAATCTTTATCGCGTGAGTTATTATTTTGTATATTTAATCCATTACTTTCAAAAATGATCCCGAGGTATTTTTAAACTTACATTTAGTTCATAAAAACTATATTTTTAGTTTTCCTAGTGTTTCAAATTTATTTGATACTTAAATCGTTAAAGTTTAATTATTACGTCGTTTTCTTAAAAATTATACGACAATTATTTTATCACTCAATTTTCACAAGGAAAGTATTTTTACAATTTTTATTATATCATTACAATCTATTTTGACCTATTAAAAACTTACTTGTACCAAAAATTTCCATTTATCCTACAAGTTACAAATTCTTACAAATTACTTACATTTTACTTACACTTTCTATACAAATTATACAAGTAATAGATTTAAAAAAAAAAAAATATTTTGAAGAGACAACCCCTCCCCAAAAACCGGCCAAGGGGAGGGTGTATTCATAAATGTGGCATGGTGTTATGTTTTCTAATAATTCATTCACTACAAAGTCTTACTTAATACATTTTCTTACCATTCACTTCAATCATTTTTCACATAGTTTCAAAGTGTTAGAAAAAAAAAAATCCTCTCCTTGTTTCTCCTTCATCATAACCGGCCACTCAACAAGCTCAAGGGGATCAAAAAGTTTTGCAAAATCAAGTGTGTTTACAACCTAGATTATATCCTTTATATGGTTTTGAAATAAAAACCAAGGATATTTAAGTTTAATCCTTGTTACCTACACCTCTTCATTATCACTAGTAAGCATGTTTTTATCATTTTTATGTTTCCTCTTCATTTTCATATGTTTCTTTTCATTTTTTGGAGCTTATATGCATGTTATGTGATTTATACCATTTATTTCATGATTTATTGAGTTATATAAATATATTGGTCATCCTATAAATATTCCCATGGTATTCTTTGGTCTTGATGGTGATTAGGAACCCATGACACCCTAAGAAGGTGTATGGTAGGATTAGATTAGCTTTGGAGTTGATTTGAAGGGATTAGAATAGGTTTTGTCCGAGAAAAACTATTTTCGATAACTATATATTTGGTTCTGTCCTTATTTCGAAATTCTGGAAAAACCTACTGTTGGTACGACATTTTGGCCTTGATATTTAGAAAATACACTTTAAAACGAATCCGTGGCCTTTTGAACGGATAAAAACGGAGTTATAACGAAGCCGTGGTGAATTTTTAAAGTTTGACGACGAAACGTAACTTTTTCAGAAAATTCAGCATGCAGTTTTTACATTGTTCGGGTCAAAAACGAGCCTTAAGCTTCACAAATTATTTCGACTTATCAAAAATATATTAGTTTACTTCGATACGAAGCTAAGGACATATTATACGTAGAAAACGGATTTGAAACGACAAATATATGCACGTTTTTATAAAGTTGCCGTAAATATTATTTTCTGAAAAACTATATTATTTTTACGATTCAAGTATCCCATTAGCTGTAACGTTCATGTTTGCGGCTGTTTTTAACAAGGTTGTGAAACTTTTTGGAACAAAATGTCTTCTAGTAAAATCAAGTTCACCGGCCATATTTTTCAAAACAAAAAGCCGTTTGTCAAGCGGAGTTATGGTAAATTAATTACGGATGTTCAAACATTGGCCGAAACTTATTTTCTGCACACAATTAGCAAAAATCACCAACTTTAACCTTTAATATCTTTATGATCGAGACCTTTTGGACGAAAACTCTTGAACTGAAACTTCTAGATATCGATACAAACTTTCCAAAACCGTCGAGTTCGTTCTCTAACGATCGACGTACACCGTTTTACGACTACTTTTCCGGAGCCATTTTTGTTAATTTTATGATTTTTCCAACGACATTGTTTTGCAACGAAAAATGGTAATTTCACCAAAAGTCATTATAAAACCATTGTAGGATGACATTTTGACGTAAAAACATGTAAAGTCATTTTTGATTGGTCTAGACGTCAAAAGAGTATTTTTCGACGACGAGTAATGTTTTCAAAACCCGTAAATGGTATAAATAACATACGAAGTGCATGCATAACATTACATTGCAACTCATGACGTATCATATCCTTCACAATAGGTCAAGATTAACGTATCACATTACATCTCGGTGTACTCACTTTTGTCTTCGCATCATTCCACCAAGTGAGTTTTCATAGCCCCACTTTTAATTGTTTTGTACTATTTTTGGGGGAGATACATGCTCAACTACTTGCTTTCATTTACACAAGTACTTTAAACTTTTACTGATTACCGTGAGTTTCCATAGCCCCTGCTTTTACTTGTTTTCATAAATGTTTTGGGGGAGATACATGCTCAATTATTTTCATAACTATCATGATTATTTGAAACTACATGTTTAACTGAACTGAATGCTTAGTCATGCGTAGTAACAGTTTTGCCACACTTAGAACTTCCATATCATATTCATTGGGCCAATGGTCTTGGTATATTCATTGAGCTAACGGACTTGGTATAATATTGATCTAACGGACTTGGATAATGTTGAGCTAACGGTCTTGGTATAACATTGGGCTAACGGACTTGGTATATTCATGTACTTGGTACAATCATGGACTAACGGTCTTGGAACGATTTGATCAACACTCATATTTGTTATATCAAGTAACTATTGATACATTAAGTTAGGCACTATTATGTGAATTCATTTGACGATGTGGGCTTGAACATAAACTACATTACACTTTGGCAATGGGTTGTGAACACACAGGTTGCAAGTTTTGTATGGGCGGAACTTGGAACTGAGTGGATTTACAAAGCCTTTGCTGCATAAACGATTTTGAAAGGCTTTACATTTCAATTCAAACTCTATGAACTCACTCAACCTTTGTGTTGACACTTTTTAGCATGTTTTATCTCAGGTATCTAAGGCATTCACTTCATGGCATGCATTTGGACACATCATGGAGTCGCGATGACGACGCGTCTCACTTGGGTTTTACGTACTTTAAAACATCGTTTGTATTGTAACAAACTTATTTCCGCACAAGTTGATTTACAATTGGGACCTACTTTGTAAACTCTGATTATTTTATTAAATCAAACGATGTATTTTCCAAACGACACTTTAGGTCGTTCAATATAACTGTGATTGTGATGCTATGACAGTCAATCCCCAGGAATTCCATTCCGCTGCAAAACAGGTAATTTGGGGGTGTGACATTATGAAACACAAGAGGTCCTTTATCCAAGGAGAAGCCGTCGCAGTAGACAACAAGAAAGGCTACTCAAACTATAGGTCACAAGAACAGCCTAGGAGACAATACATCGACCAGAGTAGCAACCGCAACAAGAACTACCGCGGCCAGGGTAGCGGACGAGATAATGACAAATATATCCCGCTAACAAAAACTCCAAAGGAGATATTCGCGACGGAAGGCGCAAACTTTCCGAGACCCCCACCAATGCGCACCCCAGAAGATCGGCGTGTGGGGAACGGATACTGCGACTATCATGGACAGAAGGGCCACACCACCAATGAGTGTGTCCAATTACGCCAGCTAATTGATAAGCTAGTAAAAGAAGGGAGATTGGACCATTTGGTTAAAAACATCAAGGAGGGGAAAGATAAGCAAAAGACTGGAAACAAGAAAGAAGTACCCAAAGATAAGGCTGTTACCATCTACATGATACAATCATGGCAGCGGATGACTAGGCAGAAGATCAGCCAAAAGTTTTCCCGCGGAAGCGGAATCTCCTTCCCCACCTTGTCTGCGGACAACGCAGTGGTAGAACCGCTCACCATTGAGATCAATGCAGGGGGTCACGATATCCACCGCTTGTATGTTGATGGAGGAGCATCCGCAGATATAATGTATGAACACTGTTTCTAACGACTGCGACCTGAGATACGAAGTCAGTTAAGCCCGGTCAGGACGTCGTTGACTGGTTTTACAGGAGAAAAGATATGGCCCATGGGGAAAATACGCCTACTAGTCAATGTTGGCAATAAGGAACACTCCACGACAGCCTGGATGACTTTTATGGTGATCAAATCCCCTTCGCCATACAATGGCAATATTGGAAGACCAAGGATTTCAGCCATACGCGCAGTACCGTCTACAGCACATGGGATGCTCAAATTCCCGGTGGAGGGAGGCATTGTTACTCTCTACAATACCACCGTACCACCTGGAGAATGTAACACAATTACATGTGAGACGGCACACATTCCAGAACAACGCGCAACTAAAGTGCCAAACCTGAGGGTTGCAATTCATCCTGATTACCCAGCGCAAGAAGTATCGATCGGGGGATCGCTATCTGATAACGGCAGGGCAGCTGTGTGCGCACTCTTGCAAAAGAACCTGGATATCTTTGCATGGGAACCAAAGCACATGACCGGTGTACCACGCTCGATTACAGAACACAAGTTGAGAATCCGACAAGGGTACTCCCCAGTACGACAGAAGAAGCGCGGCCAGGCTCCAGAGCGCGCACAAGCAATCCTGGCAGAAGTACATAAACTTGTGGATGCAGGTATCATGCGAGAAGTCTATTACCATGACTGGCTTTCCAACCCAGTGATGGTCAAGAAGAGCGACGGTAGTTGGCGGATGTGCGTAGACTTCACGGATCTCAACAAAGCATGTCCACAAGACTGCTACCCACTACCAAAGATAGACTGAAAGATAGAATCTTTGTGTGGATACTCACTTAAATGCTTCTTGGACGCATACAAAGGATACCACCAAATCCAGATGGCTAAAGAAGATGAAGGAAAAACGGTCTTCCATACAAGCCAAGGCGTCTATTGTTATACTAAGATGCCCTTTGGCTTGAAGAACGCAGGCGCCACCTACCAGCGATTGGTGGACAATGCATTTGAAAAACAGGTGGGCCGCAATCTAGAGGTTTATGTTGATGACCTTGTCATAAAAATCCATACGGAGGATGAATTGGTGCGCGACATTGAGGAAACATTTAAGACACTAAAAAAGATCAACATGAAGCTAAATCCCAAGAAATGCAATTTTGGCGCTACAAAAGGCATGTTCCTCGGATATTTGATAGAGCCCGATGGCATCAAACCGTGTCCAGAAAAAACGAAGGCTGTCATCCAACTTCCTTCACCACCCACGTTGAAAGAAGTCCAATCTCTAAACGAGAAACTGGCCAGTTTGAATAGATTCTTGTCCAAATCAGCAGACAAGTCACTCCCTCTCTTCAAAACACTCAAGAAGTGTACAAAAAAGGGAGACTTTCGCTGGACTACGGAAGCAGAAGAAGCTTTCATACAGCTTAAACATCACTTAGCAGCGCTCCCCACGCTAGTCGCGCCCCGCCCAGGGGAAGAATTAATTATGTACTTATCTGCGACTAATGGAGCAGTCAGCGCGGTGCTACTGACAGACAAGGATTCAGTACAAACACCGGTATACTTTGTAAGCAAAGCGCTCAAGAAAACGGAGGTTAACTATAGCGCAATGGAGAAGTTGGTCTTGGCATTAGTATTCGCCGCCAAACGGCTGCGCAGGTACTTCCAGGCACATCCAATAGCGGTGATCACAGATCAACCTATCAAGCAAATCATCTCCAAACCCGACGCATCGGGACGACTACAGAAGTGGAGCGTGTTACTAGGTGAGCATAACATCTCCTACAGACTACGTACTGCGGTTAAGGGCAGATACTAGCAGACTTCATCATCAAAAAACCGGACACTGACGAGGCACCTTCACAAAGCAAGGTGGAACTGCAAGAACCATGGATCCTATTTACGAATGGATCTTCATGCGTGGATGGGTCAGGCGCAGGCCTTATCCTCACGAGTCCAGAAGGAATGGAATTCACTTACGCATTGCGTTTTGAATTCACAGCCACAAACAACGAGGCAGAGTATGAAGCCCTGATGGCTGGATTACGCATTGCAGCTTGAATGGGCATACGCAACCTAGAAGCAAATATGGATTCCCGTTTAGTAGCCAACCATGTGTTGGGCGAATATGTGGCTAAAGAGGAAAACATGATTCAATACCTCAACAAAACCAAGTCACTAATCCAGGGCTTTGACAGGTTTACCATCAAACAAGTTCCTAGAGAGAAAAACAGGAAGGCGGATGCACTGAGCAAGATTGCATCCACAAGCTTTGCGCACCTGTCAAAGCAAATACTGGTGGAAACCCTGAAGAGCAAGTCTATCTCGGAGATGGGGATATCCACGGTGATAGAGGAACAAGGTCCTACATGGATGACCCCAATCGTCGAGTTTATAAGCAAGGGCGTATTGCCCCAAGAGCAGAAGGACGCCCGACGAGTACGGCGCACATCATAGAGGTTTGAACTTCGGGACGGTATACTATATCGGCGTTCATTTCTACAACCATGGCTTTGATGTGTCGGACCCCTTCAAGCAGATTACGTACTCCGAGAGATCCACGCTGGTTCATGTAGTATGCACTCAGGACCACGGTCCGTTGTGGCGCGCGCTTTACTGTCAGGATACTATTGGCCTACGATGCACCGTGACGCGCGGGACTTAATAAGAAAGTGTGGCGACTGCCAAGTTCATAGACCTATTCCACGCCAACCACAACAGGAGCTAACACCTATTACGTCACCATGGCCATTCTATAAATGAGGTATCGACATTGCAGGCCCCTTCCCTGTTGCAGCAGGGGGATTGAAATTCCTTATAGTGGCTATAGACTATTTCACTAAATGGATTGAGGCAAAGGCGGTCGCGACAATCACAGGTAACCAGGTAAAACGATTTGTTTGGGAAAATATCGTATGCCGTTTCAGATTACCTAGGGAAATCATCTCGGACAATGGAAAACAATTATGTGACAACCCTTTCAAAGAATGGTGTGAGAAACTGAATATTGCACAACACTTCGCGTCAGTTAAACACCCACAAACCAATGGTTTGGTCAAGCGTGCAAATCGTAGTCTAGGTGAAGGAATTAAGGCACGCTTAGACAAACACAAAGGAAGGTGGGTAGAGGAATTATCGCATGTTTTGTGGGCGCACCGCACTTCAATCAAAATTAGCACGGGAGACACTCCCTTTTCTCTTGTCTATGGGACAGAAGCCGTCATACCAGCCAAAATTGGGATGCCAACTATTCGCACTGCCGAAGTTAATGTTACAACCAATGACGATGAACGGCGTATTGACTTGGACATGTTGGAAGAAAGGCGCGAACGCGCAGCCATATGTGAGGCAAGAGCAAAGTCAAAAATGAAGGGATACTACGATGCTAAAGTTCGAAGCGTCTCATTCAGACCAGGCGACTTCGTATATCGCGCCAATGATGCGAGCCACGCAGAAGATACAGGAAAACTTGGACCGAAGTGGGAAGGACCTTATGAGGTCATTGAAGCATTAGGAAAAGGCGCGTACAAGCTGCGTGACATGGAGGGTCGAGAGCTACCACGCACATGGAACATCTGCAATCTCAAACGATGTTATCTATAGGAATAGCTACGCCCCAGCGCACGGATACTCCCGCACTTTAGTATAGTGCTCAATAAATATCCGTGTATTTACATTCTGTTTTACTTAGGCAAATGTCTTTTTTCTCTTTACAAAAACTTGCAAGTATTAATAAAACGTCGCGGTGTCTAGCTAACTCCGAGACACATTTCAATTTATTATTTACATAATATTTATGTTTCAACATTGTTGTTATATTGTGCCTACATGGCGTGCATGCACTTACTAAACCCACGATGGTGCAAAGGATGAGTAAACCTACTAAATAACTCGTTGAGTAAGAGGGTTGCAAACCCATCAACATTGGATCATGCATCCTTGTTAAACACCTTATTTTCAAGACGTTGGAATAAGTTCAATGCGCATTCCACGATGGATGCGCAACAATGCATACTATGCGCGTTTAACAAACTAGGAATCAAGACTCTTGACTCCTTGATATGATATTTATAGTACGCTGCATATCACACCATACACGATTATGATAAAAGTACTTAGACATTATGTTTCAAGTATGATAGGTCATGATTTCATACATGATTATGGACTTCATATATTATTCGCACTTATGTAACAGTTTGTGTAACACCCCGACCCGACAAGGGTAAAGATATCACAATACGGTTTCATATCAGAACTTTAAGTACTATACAATAGCGGAAGCCTTTACAAAATATTCAAAAAGAAAACATAAATAGCTAAAACTTCAAAATAAATCTAAGATCTCTATGGTAAAGTCTTGCTCTCAGCTCTATTCTCAAACCCAGATCAGCTATCCCATAAGCTCATCTTGAATGCTAAATACCTGCCGCAGGAAAAGAAAAGTGCGGCTGAGCTTACAAAGCCCAGTGAACGGATATAACGAAACAAAAGCTAAAACAAAACAAATATACGAATAACGAAATCAAAATAAAGTAATGACGAAGGATCTTTTAGGATTCTGCGGAAGCATAAATATACAGAAATCCAAACAACCACATAACAGTTTAGACATCACATAGCACATTAATGACATAAACGCAAACACATCAGAATAACCAAACACTTAACATATCAAAATAACAGATTACGTATAAGCCAAACGGAAAGTCTCAAAACTAACGGAAACACCTCCTAGTAAATAAACATGGCATTCATACAAATAAATTAATCAACATTTAAAACTCTTGATGAAATAGTATCGCAGCGGAAATAATCAGACAAGTCATGGCAGACATAATAGCTAAACAGTTCTCAGATCAAATCTTAACCTTAGCAGAGTTTAACATGGCAGGTCACATATGCAGGCAGATAATTAACCTTCAAAACACTCAATTGTGCACTAGCACATTCATCTCGCAGATCAATGCATTCACGTAACAATAACAAATCATAATATCAAATATACGAATCATGTTTAAACATATTAATCCTATCCTAATGTGGCAACTAATAATCACTTAAACAAATACGTCATAAACATATCAATTAACATATCATATCAGAAATATCTTTCTTCTTCAAAGGTAACATCAGAAAATATATGGAGTAGCTAGCTCCCAGATTTTGTGAAGACGCGTATTGCACACGACATCATTCACCAGATAACATATCGGATAACAGATCAGATCTAGGATGCATCCATACGCCCCTTCCTACATATTCAAAAATATGCTTCACCATCCAGAGACGTGGCAGAACATCACTCTACTGCCCTAGAGTCATATCAGAGGTGCATCACTGATACGGACATGGAACCCCCATGACTAGTTAAATATTTGGTTATTATCAACCAACTTAAGTCAAACAGATTCAGATATAGCACAGATCATAGTTAACACAAGGTCACAGAATCATACCAGATAGTTCATAGCATAAGGTTCATATTCAGATATTCAGAAGTCATAAGTTCATATCATAGTGGCATATCATATATTCATAAACAGAAGTTCGTAACCAGAGATTCATAATCATAAGTTCATAATCCAATATAGCAGGGTTCATCAAATGTATATATCAGAGTCTTCCTAACATAAGTTCACATCAGATATTGCATAGTTCACTAGAACATAAATTCAGATAAGTAACAGATCAAACATTCAGAAAAGGGTTCATAGCAATGGCATTGGGAATCCTAATAAGCATGAGAGATATGACGAAGAAGGAAAAACATGAGGGACCTTTACTGAAAAGGTCAGAATATCTGTACGATATCACAAGTGTCTTAAAGTAAGACAGAATATCCGTACCTTAAAGCAAATGAGAAGAAAAGCAACGAATGAACGAATACGAAGATGTAACGTCGCGTCTCCTCCAACGAATCTACACGGATTATGATTATTTAATACTTATTAGTATAACGGATTAATCTCATTAATACTTTTAGGGTTGTCAGATTATAAATTAGCCAAACGTATGGGTTTAATATGATAAATATCTTCTTTAAGTGCTTATATGATCTTCATTCATAGCATAGGGTTTACAAATGTCAAAGACGGATTTTAAGACTCTCTTTCAAAGTAGTTTACATAATCTTTAACTTACATGAAATAACGAAATTACACAATTAACTTTTATCCTTTAATCAACTTCCCATTTAGTTCTAGGGTTTCCATACCTTCAATATTACTTATTACACATTCAATTAACATGTTACTCCTTTTAATGACTTCCACTTTGACCTAGAACGTATATGGAAACAAACCGAAGTTACCTCAAAACTCATACATGTCCTTACGTAATTCATTTACACATGTTGACCCATAATTACCCAAAATTACATGTTGCACCTTTAACATCTTTAATCATACGTACTAACCCTATATTATCAGATTTTACACTTCTAGCCCAAAGGTTTTAGAATTTACAAAACATACCCTTTTAGTTAAATAAAATTCGAATAGCCCTCTAAATATCCAAAATCACACGTTTAACCCCCACACTTATTTTATACGTTTAGTACATGTCTTTTACTGTTTTTCAAAAATAACCTTTAAGTTTCAATAATTACAAAATCGACCCAAACCTTTTTATTTAGAACCGATTAAGTATAATTTCAAAAGCAAGCCCTAAACCTAAGTTACACCAATCATTAGCTCCTCATTAATACTTCATTAATTACCTTCCATGATTACAAGGAAACCCTAGTTTATACAAAACCCTAATCGCCCCTTTTAAAACCCTTTCCTTTTTATGTGTTTCGAATCAAGAAAAACCCAAAACAAATCACCCAAGCTTCGAATTCATGATTAAGCATTTTATTCAGGTCTTATAACATGTAATAGCTTCTGCAAAAATAGATTCATGATCTCTAAAAATATTTAAAGCTCATTCGTTAATTAATATACGATTTTAGGGTTTTTGGTTTCAAATAATTTCATACAACTTATAAATCATGCATGGCTAATTTTTATGTGTTATATACGACTTATAGGACTGAATTCAACATTAGAAACATACCCTTGAAGAGCTTGGATCGTTAAAACAAAAGAAGCACAAAACACCACTCTCGCCGAAACCCTAATCCACTCAAAAACACACCACGACTAAAACAGCAACTCTGGAACTCGATCACTATTTTTCCCACCTTCTATACCTTGAATCTCGTCCAAGAAAAATGGTCTCAAGCTCTGGAAACTAGAATTCGATTTGTGAGGGGTTTTTAGGTCGGTTTTAGGGTTATCGGCAATAATGGATTATAGGAACCGAATATTTGTATATATACTTGAGCTATTATTTTTCTTGTGGGCTTTAATATGTATTGGACTTAAAATAAATGGTCTTTTAATAATATAAATTATATTGGGCTTTAATTTAGTTTTATTTCTTTTATAAAGTTAATTAAATATATTCGGTAATTATAAAAATACAAAACTAATTTTTATAAAATCATAACTATAAAAATTACCCTTACAAAGTGTTTAATATTTATTTAGGTCATGTGGGATATTTCTTAAAATTCTCTGAATTTACATAGCTTACTTGGTATTCTTTTGAATTAATTTTTCATACTTTTTAATTGTAGGGTTATTTTGGTCTTTTTGTGAATTTTAGAAATTCAGGTATTACAGTTTGATACTTAGACAACAAGTACGTTTTTTATGCAAAGACAGATAACTGAGTACAAACCTTATAAGTCGCAACCACATCAACACGCATTCACCAAAAGGAACATTTTATTAGGACCACGAGTTCTTAAAAAAGGATATTTACAAAGAAGATATAACCTACATACTATTACAACGCCTAAGAGATGAGCTCTCCACATGGCTTGCAGCGTCCCCAGCCTCTTTTAGCTTCTTCAATAAATCAGAATCTTGGCGTGATACCGTGGCAACACTAACAGGTACCCCGTCAGATCTAGGAAGATGCGCTGCGCCAAGACCACACAAAATGGCCTTTCCCTTAACACCCTTCTTCTTTGCAAGCCTCGTAGCATGAGATTCTAAGGATTCCTTCAAAGGAATTTCATTCTCAAGTGCGAAAGGGTTCAAGATGTCGCGGGGGCGAGCAAAAATAGGCACCTGCAGCTGTGACTCATCAGGATTCAAAAAATAATCAGGCTGCGCCTCTGCATCATCAGCACGGTGGCGGGCCAATGTCAATCCCTCCATAATTACACCTATGGGATAGTCCTGGTCGCGCTCCAACTGAGCAATTTGAGGAAGCTCCAACTGCTTCATCTTCTTCATCGCAACGACCAGATCCTCATAGGCATGCTCATTGTACCCGGGCACTTGTGCGACAGGCACCTTCAAAAGGCCACCCTCATGCAGCTCCTCTATGGCCTCCGCCTTACCACGCGCCAACGCGCATTACACAACTGCCCCAAATTTGTCTACCACGTCTCGAGACTCCAAAGTACTGAGGGCAGCAAGACGCAAACCATGGCTGATAAGCCATCTGCGCTCAGCAATCGTGGAAACCAACTGAGGATATAACTCTTCATCATATTCGATGCTGAGCTTGCGCAGCTTCATCTCCTGTTCCTTCAGCATCCCATCCACAGCTTCACGGAACTTTCCCAACCGAGAGAAGTGCTCATACTTCCCCTTCTCCAAATGATTAACAGCCCAGATGCAAGAAGCCTTGTACTTTTCCAACGCGGCACGCTCCTGGCTAACTTGGGTCAGCAACGCCATCTTTTCCCCAGCAAGTTTTTGGGAATAAGAGCGCGCCGACTCTACCTCAGCCTGAGCACTGGCCAACTGCGCCTCCAGCAGCACAATTTCCTTATCCTTCTGGGCGCTCTGGCCACTTTCTCCAGAATACCTAGCCTTTAGTTGCGCAACTAATGTAGCCTGGTGCGCAGCAGCCAACTGCAACTCCTCAACAAGCTGATCCATTGGCACGTCCCCAGATGCCAATGGATAAGCGCTTTGGTTCTTTGGTTCAGAAGAGTCAGCGCGAATAAGACTCGCCTTGGGATGCGACTCCACAGAATGCTCAGAAGTAAACCCAGTGGCTTCAATACTGCACGCAAAAAGAAATGAATTAATAACACAACCAGAGAATGAGATAAGTGATTTGGCGACAATACTTACTTGGGGGGAGCAGTCTCCTTTGAGCGGGGGGGGGGGGGGGGGGGAAGCATCGTCTGATGACGACTCAACGTCAAGAATGACATAACGTTTTTTCTTGGATGAGCTTGCGCCATCACCACCAAGCGCTCTCTTGCGCTTTAGCCCTTGGCTTGCCTCCTCTGTATCTACATCGAGGTCTTCCATGCTCTCCGCTACATCTGTGTGTAATGGCTCCACTAAAGGGGAATGTACCCTAGGGCTGGGCACGCTTTAGCACAACGGGTGAGCCACTCCCCGGATCCTCCAGAACCATCTCCATGGTGCGCCCCGCAGTCGCTTCCAGAATAGGGACTTCCCCCTCTCTCAACGGGCGCACCCCTACAGTAACCTGGCGCGGCTTAGCCAAATCCACAACGATGAATAGATCCATCTCTGCGCAACAAGAAATAAACAACAAACAAGTTATATAAAGTACAAAGGTGAAAAGAAAGGCTCACATTAATAAAGCAAAGGAGTACGAAGGACGAGCACCCACCCTGACCATCCGCGTCTAAGAAGGTTGGCACCTTATCAGGTCTATCAAAATAGTTGCGACTGATGCCCACGTGCACCAAAAATACCTCGGGGTAGGAATTGATGGGAATACGATTGGCGTTTATCGTTTCCGCATCATCAGCGCTGTATGTTCCAGGGAGGGGGCGCTCATCCTTCGGGAGCAAACTTTGGGTGTAGAAGGCAAATCGCCAAGGGAACACCGCTTCATCAACCCAGAAAATTTTTTCCCTCAAGTTCCTAAGCACGTCTAGTTTATCGGTATAACATTGCAGCCGCCCTGCGCGCTTAGCAAACGAAACCCATCCGTTCGACCACGTCGTGTGGTAAAACGCGCGGAAAAGGTAGATAGTGGGGTTAATCGCCAACAAACGGCAATTAACCTCGAAGTTTGTTATTTTTGCTGCACCTATATAGTGCAGCTGCGACATGTGCAGGCGATAATAATTTAATACGTCGCACAAGAATAGGGATATGGGCACACGTTGATTCGCAAATTCGAAAAAACGTGTGTATACCCCTACTTTCCCTTCGGGGAAATCCGCTATTGACGCTTGCGCAGCCGGAACCACCGGATGCAGCGCCATCGGGATATAATATTCCGAGGTGAACTCACGCAGTTCATCCTCGGTCATATCAGATGCAAAGTTAGTCAAACCACGAACCATGGTAAGGTTTCAAATGCGCACGCGCTATTACCTTTGAAAGTTTAACGGTTTCTTGGTTGATATTTTGAGTTTTCAACAATGGTGGAAATGTTTTTTTTACTGTGATAAACACAGTAAATGGGTGGTGGTGGTTTATATAGGGTTTCACATCCATGGGATGCTTGCCGCGTGGATCCCACTTCCTCCAAACGTGTGGCTATCAGTTGCTGAGGTGGCACACTTTCCATGCACTTTCCCACATTTCCCGAGGAATGTATTTGACTCTACTTGACTAGCTTCTCCGTATTTTTGGGCGGGAAACCTTTGAAACTTCTCTGCTACGCCTCGAAGAATTTATGGACTTCGACTATTAGTCTAGCATCCGCGGGTTTTACCCTGCGCATACTAGACTGGGGGGACATGATGACGTATAGTCCGCATTCGGGTCACAAACCCGACCAATGACCGCTACTAGCGAGCCCAGTACGACTGGGCTAACCCGGTAACGGTTTGGGCTCACGAAGGCCCAAACCCAAAGTTATTTATGGCTTTGGATATCAGATATCTCTTATTTTTGGAGATATGTATTCAATGACCGACTTAGGCGGGATACGCCGAAGGTTGGGGAACACGAAACTAATAAGGATTTCGTGTGTATATAAAGGGCATCCAAGCCTCATTAAAAGGTACGATCTCAAACCCTAACTCTCTACTAAACCCTAAAACCGATTACTTACTCTCACGCCGGAGGATAATCGTGGGAGACAATCTCACGGTAAGCCTAACGGTGTTTTCTGTTTTCTTAGTGCGCAGGTCTCAAGCATTAAGATCTAATTGATACGGAAACCGGGGTCCAAACAAAGAACGCCCAACTTTTGTATCAACAGTGATAGTTTGTTATTTATAATCTTCAAAAATCCAACTAAAAAGTCACATCTAAAGATTTAAGGGATTAAGTCGTAGAATAGCAATGTACTTTTCAAAGTGTCCCGTTTTGGTACGTGTACTTTTTTTAAGTTGTAGAATAGCAATGTACTTTTCAAAGTGTCTCGTTTTACTACGTGTACTTTTTTTAAGTTGTAGAATAGCAATGTACTTTCCATAAGTGTTCCAATTTGGTACGTCAATCGACGTACCAAATTGGAACACTTATGAAAAGTACATTGCTATTTTACTACTTAAAAAAAGTACACGTACCAAATTGGAACACTTATGAAAGTACATTGCTATTCTACAACTTAGAAAAAGTACACGTACCAAAACGAGACACTTTAAAAAGTACATTGCTATTATACGACTTAATCCCAACACTTAATAGTGTAATTATTTGTAAGCTACTGAAAATATGCGAAGATTTTAAACTATTAAGACTTTGAAACTAAACCATCAGAACATTTATTTAGACATTTTTTTTAGTTGAAGCCTTAAGACACCACAATAAATTTTAGGCATATAAAATTTTATATGATAAATGATTTGGCTAATGAGTACACATTGATAATTCGTTATTGATTTCTATTAAAACCTAAGATGCTACGATCAGACCTGGATCAACTAATTAGACATATTAATTATGAATGAGAGATGATTTGCATGCATATGTTTTTAATTAGCACACTCAAATGTACATATAACTAAATCAGAATGTTAATACTGTATATGTATCTAATACATTGATTAGAATGTCTCGTTCAATACACAATATGCGCAAATCAATTCCCATTATAAATACCTACAAGCAACTCATAAGATTTATTCCCGTAACTCCTTTAATTCGCCAACATATATCATTCACGATTAAATAACTTACACTTGTAACCGGAATATTCATCTTTTATTGGATTATTGTCACTATTTTATTAATTGGGTATGTACTACAACAGAATGGTTTTTAGTCATTGTCACTAGTGTAGACAATCGCATAACTTTTGAAGGACATGAAACAATTTAAGAAGCCAAAAATGCAAAAATAAATAGAGGATCATTTTGTTGCCAAAAAAACGCCAAAAGGGTGAACGGGGAATCAACTTTTAATTTTGACCATCTGATTAAAAAATGTAGTATATAATTTTGATGCTTTCATATTTATTTACTTTTATTCGTCATTTTGACCATCCAGCTAGTATTATTTGAAATACTTTAGAGTTTTTTAAGTTTTCTATTTTAATCATCGTTGACATTGTAATCCTGAATTGTTGGTTGGAGAACCTATTACCCCACAAAATAAACCGATGTAATGTTCTTTCATAAATAGATTGAAAATTCTAGAAGATAAATATTTTAAGAGTGAAGGTGACACATCAATTGATTAAGTTATTCAGTCACGCATTATTTATTTGTACCTTCTCAACTATCTCTATGTACCACAAGTTATATGTTGGGGGTTATCTCTCAGAACAGGGTTAACACAATCAATGACAGTAGCAATACCACTAGGTGGTTACCGGATATCACTTGGAATCGTGTGATCACTTTCCAAAGTAAACTATTCGACCCTAATGCCTGGGTATCACGAATATCTACTTGGGATAAGACCAAATGCAGTTAGAGAATTAGGCACAATTCTATAACCCTTTCGCTAATAAGTGTTTATTGTTTTCTGTGTGTCTTCATGCATGATCAGATCTCCTATTTATAGGAGGTTACTCTTGAGCTATTCCAATGGAATTATGAGTATTAATCGGCCCATTAATAGCCTCATAATTATCCCCATTATAGCCGTTAGTGGTTACATGACCAATTAAACGTGGTCATAATGAAGTTGTAACTGCCATTTAGCAGTACTTTCCATAAGCAGTACTTTCCACTAGCAGTACTTTCACTTGCAGTGTAAGTACAGCCTATCAGTGGAAACACTGCTTATCAGTACTTTCATAGCACTATCAGTGGATACACCACTTCAGTGGAAACGCTGCCTATCAGTGGAAACACTGCTTATCAGTGGAAACCACAAGCAGTACTTTCCACAAGCAGTACTTTCACCAAGCAGTACTTTCACCAGTACTATCAATACAAACCACTATAAGAGTCAGGGTGTTCATGGACCTTATGGGTGTACACTCCGTACCTCGTAACCCATTACAAGGTGTGAACTAATCCCACAAGTGCACTAAATTTTCCAACAATCCTCCCCAAATTTAGTTCACTTCCTTTGCATGAAAAATAAACATCAATCAAAACATGTGCATAAACGAAAATGTCCTGAGGATTGAATTTCCATCTTAGTAAATTACACGTTCAAATATTCGAGAATCAGGGTGTTCTAAGAATTGAACCCTTCAACCCATTTGAATACCTGAAGATAAAATACACACAAGTTTTCAAACACTTAACAGCTCCTGACACTATACAAGCCATGTGTCCATATCCAAATTCATAAATGTTGTAAAAGCTAAAGTCCAAAGCTTCCTGAAGCGGCAAAACTTCAACATTTACATAGGTGGTTCCTCTTTAGTCATGCTCCTGCCAAGCACTTTTTCAAAGAAAATTAACCATTAAGAAGTAAAGACTTCATCCTCCTTTCAGCAGGTTCTGAGCACAACCTTGGGATGTAAATAAAACATGTGCTCCAGTCCACTGAATGTTTAGCTTTCCACATTGAACTCAGCTCCTAAGTTTCCTCAGGAGGGAGTTGGGTGTCTTAGCATTCAGTGACTAAGTTGGACTTAAACCCATCCCTTTAGCAGACTTTATAACCAAGTCTCTAGCCAGACCCTTCGTCAAGTGATCAGCTAAGTTCTGTTGAGATCTCACAAACTCTATAGATACCACCCCATTCATGATAAGCTCACGAATCATGCTATGCCTGACACCTAAGTGTCTAGACTTACCATTGTACATCTGGCTATAAGCCTTAGCCAATGTAGCTGCACTATCACACCGGATAGAAATAGGTGCTATAGGTTTAGGCCACAATGGAATCTCAAGAAGCAAGTTTTTCAACCATTCAGCTTCTTTACCAGCAGCTGCTAGAGCCACAAATTCAGATTCCATTGTTGAACTGGTGATGCAAGTTTGCTTCTTGGATGCCCAAGAAATTGCACCTCCACCAAGTAGGAATACCCAGCCACTGGTAGACGAATTGTCTTCAGTGTTACTGATCCAACTTGCATTAGTGTAACCTTCCAACACTGATGGGTAACCAGTATATGAGAGACTATAATCCATAGTTCTCTTCAAATACTTCAGTACCCTTTGAACTGCTTGCCAGTGATGAGCACTAGGATTACTAGTATACCTGCTCAATTTTCCCACTGCAAAACCAATATCAGGTCTTGTACAAGTCATGGCATACATCAGGCAGCCAATTACCCTAGAATACTCAAGTTGAGATACAGCCTTGCCATGATTAGGCATCAGCTTCTCACAAGTATCCATAGGTGTACTCACTGGAGTACAATCAAAGTAATTGAATTTCCTCAGTACCTTCTCAATATAATGAGACTGAGAGATAGAAATTCTATTACTTTCATGTTTAATCCTTATACCAAGGATAACATCAGCCTCCCCCATGTCTTTCATGGAGAACCTTGATGACAAAAATTCCTTTGTCAGGTCAACCTGATTTTGGTCAGTGCCAAAGATCAACATGTCATCAACATATAGACAAATGATGACTCCTTTACCAGATTCATCAAATTGGCTATATACACATTTGTCAGCTTGGTTAAGAACATAACCACTAGACAAAACCACTTCATCAAACTTTTGATGCCATTGCTTAGGTGCCTGTTTAAGTCCATAAAGAGACTTAATCAGTTTACACACCTTGTTTTCATTGCCTGGCATGATGAAGCCCTGAGGTTGGTTCATATAAACCTCCTCTTCCAATTCACCATTCAAGAAAGCTGTTTTCACATCCATCTGATGAATAACCAGATTGTGAATAGATGCCATAGCAATCAGCAGTCTTATGGTACTGATACGAGCCACAGGGGCATAAGTATCAAAATAGTCTATTCCTGACTTTTGTTTAAAGCCCTGAATGACTAGTCTAGCCTTGAACTTTTCAATAGTTCCATCTACCTTCATTTTCCTTTTGAAAATCCATTTGCAACCCAGAGGTTTGCAACCAGGAGGTAGATCAACCAACACCCAAGTGTTGTTGCCCATGATGGAATCCATCTCATCATTGATTGCTTCTTTCCAGAAAGCAATGTCCTGGGACTTCATTGCTTCTTCAAATGTTTTGGGGTCATCCTCAACAATGAAGCAATAGGAGTATTGGTCTGAGACCTCATCCCTAGTACCTTCAACTAAGTATAGTTGAAACTCAGGTCCAAATGACTTTGGAGTCCTGACCCTTTTGCTCTTCCTGAGCACAGGTTCAGGTTGCTGAACCACAACCTCATCAGGGACCACTGATGGTTCATCATCAGGGACCTCTGATACACCAGTGTCATGAGTTCCATTAGGAATCCTCTGACTTGGTCTAGGGACTGATGAGAATCTATTCTCATCAAAGTCTGCATCCCTTGATTCAATTATTGAGTTAACTGAAACATGTTCATTAGGTTCAATAACATAGAACCTAAAAGCCTTGGAATGCTCAGCATATCCAACAAAGATGCAATAAATGCCTCTTTCACCCAAAGTCTTTTGCTTTGGATCAGGGAGTCTTACAACAGCCCTACAACCCCAGACCCTGAGATAGTTCAGGTTGGGTTTCCTTTTAGTCCAGAGTTCATAAGGGGTAACCTTGTTCCTTTTGTTGGGAACCCTATTTAGCAAATAGCAAGCTGTTAACATAGCTTCACCCCAGAACCCTTGACTCAGTCCTGAATAGGACAACATGGAATTAACCATCTCCTTCAGCACCCTGTTTTTCCTTTCAGAAATACCATTTTGCTGAGGAGTATAAGGGGCAGTCGTTTCATGGATTATTCCAACAGACTGAAAGTACTGGGTATCCATATACTCACCTCCCCTATCAGTCCTTAATCTTTTGATCAAAGACCCAAGTTGTAATTCAACTTCAGTTTTAAACACTTTGAATTTATCTAATGCTTCATCCTTGGTATGTAATAGATAAACATAACAAAATCTAGAAGCATCATCAATAAATGTCACAAAGTACTTCTTATTCCCCAAAGAAGGAGTGGCATGCAAATCACACAGGTCACTTTGAATAAGCTCCAAGATCTTAGTCTCACGACTAACACCCTGAAAGGGTTTCTTGGTTATCTTGGTCAACATGCAAGTTTTACACTTTTCAGTGTCCATGTCAAAAGCAGGGATTAAACCATCCCTAGACATATCTTGCATTCTTTTATAGTGAACATGACCAAGTCTAGCATGCCAAAGGTTAGAATCACTCTGATCATATGTGGTCACAAAAGCTGAAATAACACTGTCAGTGGTAATATTAAGCCTGAACATTTGATTACATAAATAACCAAAACCAATAAAAACACCACATTTAGAAAGAACAAATTTATCAGATTCAATAACTTGTTTATATCCATGATTATTCAAAACACTACTTGAAACCAAGTTCTTCCTGATATCAGGAACATGAATAACATTAAACAAAGTTACAATCTTTCTAGAACTAAACCTAAGATCTACACAACCACGACCATGCACCAAGGCTGTTGACTCATTTCCCATGTGAAGAATAGAACCATCATTCAATGACTCATAAGTCTTGAACCAGCTTCTATCTTTACACACATGAACTGTTGCACCAGAGTCAACCCACCACGCAACATCATCATCCTGCACATAAAAAGATTCAGATACATATGTAACATAATAAATCTGAAAAGACTTATTAAACATATTCTGACCTTTCAGTGAGTTGGCTGAACCACCACTGTAAAACCCTAAAATCTCAAATCGCGTAGAATGACAATTTTGCCCTCCAATTTAAAATTTCACCAACTCGGAAAATACGTTAACATCATTTAACAAGTTATATGATTAATAACATTTACACATTATGAGAAATATATACTTATGTTATATATTAAAAGACATGAATAATAAAAGTCTAGTAACTTTAAACCTTACATAATGTACACAACTAATCTAGACATGGAACAAGACTAAATACATGATAGAATTGTTATATTGGAAAGTTGAGAAATTCCCTCTTGGACTCCTTGATGGCCGGCCATATTGAGGCCTATCTCAATCACCATATCAAAAATTTCCAATCACATTTATCTCATTTCCATTTCTTTTCAAAATACACACAAAACCCTAGTCTCCATTTCTCTCCTACAAGTGGCGGCTATCTTTTATTTTTCCCATACAATCCGAATTTTTATCAAACAAAGGTGATCCTAGGAGGCTCGTGATCGTGGGTAATCGTTTGGTGGACGTTGTGTTGGTGTTTGGGGTCGAATTGGAAGCTAGGTTTTGGGTTTGGTTTCTAGCCGTGGGTTTTGAGTGACCAAGTGGAGGCTTGGTTTGATTTTGTGGTTTGATTCTTGTTGTTTTGTTTCGTACACGCTACAAGGGTAACATCTCGTCATCTCGAATCTCTTCCTTTTGTTTCCTTTGTCTATTCGTAGCTTACATGATGATCTAGGGCTTGTTACTTGATTATTTAAGTCACATAAAATCATAAGATATATAATACATGAAATAATGATAACACATAAAATGATAAACCATAAATCTTAATCTATATATATTCGAATGAGATGTGACTTATAAAACGAATATGAAACTGATTTTGAGTCCTTTCTTATGTCGAGTTATAATTAAATATAAAGGGTTAAATGATCTTGTGATTTCATGTTTTCGTATATGATAAACGGGTTTGTTAACGAATGATTACGAGAGTGTTTTGGAATTTATCATGGGGCGTATAAATATGATCTTGGTTAAGGGTTATACGAATTGATTTTGATATCACATTAGAGGTCTTTTAATCTTGTGCTAATCGAGTTAATATGGTTTAAACGGATTTGTTAATCATAACGTAAATTAGGGCTTGTAATTTATGATCATATAAAGTTAAGGGGTTGTTTGGTAAATTATGAAACTTAATGGATTAACATGTTAAAATACTAACTAAATGGATTAAATGAGTAAAATGGGTAAACTTACTATATTTACACTTTTAACCCTATACTTTGCTATATTGACATTTTAAACCCTAAACTTTTGTAACTTGTCATAAATGATCTTTAAAGCATTATAATACTCATTATAACTTGAGATAAGTAACTAAACTTACTATATATGGAAACCTGCTAAATATGGAAACCTGCTATTTATGGAAACCTGCTATTTTTAGAAAGTTACTAATTATGGAAATCTGCTAATTCTGGAAAGTTACTAAAAATAGAAACCTGCCTAAAATAGAAAGTTACTTAAAATGGAAAGATTACTAAAACGGGAAACTTGCTAAAAATGGAAAGCCGTCTTAAAACAGGTGTTTCGGATTCTTATAGAACGTTACCTAATTCATATAGGTTCCGGGCGGCGTGATTGATCTCACTCTTGACTTTACTTCTTTGTTGCTTGCTTCGAATAAGGTACAAATATTCTAACCTTTCTTATAAGGTTTCTCATGACCTCGTCGTATCTTGATTTCTTGCTACTTGCTTATTGATCATTTCTTTTGATATTGACCTTGCTATTGAATCCTCTGCCATTGAACTGTTATTACTGAACTGTTGACATTAAACTGTTGCTATGAACCTCTTTGTGACCTAATGACATTGAGCCTTTGATTTATTAACTCATTCACTGTATACTGGACTATATTGATCTGTCAGTTGATACCCGAGCTGTAACTAGTCATGGGGGTTCCATGTCCGTGTCATTGATGCACCAATGGCATGACTTTAGTGTGGTTGAGTGATGTTCCACACCGTCCCTATACTGTATTGATTATGCGCGCTTCACTGTTATTGTTATGGCCACTAATATTTCTGCAGGGGCGTATGGATGCATCCTAGATCTGTACTGTTACTGTTACTGTTATATATGCTAGTGATGTGGTGAGTGTGTGCATTACACCCCCTCACGTACTGGGAGCTGATCACTCCACATGATATTGAGGTCTCCCCTCTTTTTGGATTGGCATTCCGAGGTCACCCCTCCGAATGGACTGTTATTACTGGATATTGACTGTTTATTATACTGTATTACTGCACTGAACTGTAGGCTCGTGGTTGATACTGACTCCCTTTCTTTTCCTTTCATTTCTATGCTTATACTGATTTACTGCTCATATTATAAACTGCTACTGTCTCATATCTGAACTTCAAATTCCTTTATACCATTATTTTACTGTTATATCTGTTCACTGAGCTTTTTAAGCTCAGCCGCATTTCTTTCCTGCGGCAGGTTATTAAGCTAGGAGCTGGGGCTTATCTTGGGGATTGAGAGTAGGATGCTTATGAGGATTTGCTTTAGTTATTCTAGACATTGATTACCATTATTATTATGTTTTGGAGACTTAAACTTTGTATCGTTTCATTTCCTTTGGGACATCTTTTGGAACTTTTGTATTGATCAAGTCGTGTTGACTTGTTACTCTTTGATTATTATTATAAGACTTCCGCTTGTATGGTTTATATGTATTGTTCTGATTTGACTCCATAAATGTGATACTTCTACCCTTATCGGGTTGGGGTGTTACAACCACTCCCTGAACCATTAGTGCCTGATCCATTGGCTTTACCACCAACTTTAACACCCTTGCAGTCCCTTTTAATGTGGCCAGTCTTGCCACATTTCCAACAAGTAGGTGTTGCCTTCTTGTTAGGATCTGCTCTTGTGTTGTCATGATATTTGCGTTTGCCTTTGTTGTCATTGTACCTGGTAGAGTTGTTATGCTCTACCATATTGACAACAGATGGTCCATCAGCATTGCTACTCTTTGGCTTGTCATTATCCTGCACTTTGAGAGATTCCTCAATGTGCAGATGACTGCCCAACTCAACAAGAGTTAACTCCTCCTTCATATGTTTAAGGTATGCTTGAAATCTTTCCATGAAGGAGGGAGTTTGTCAATGACACAAGAGACTTTGATAGCCTCATCCATGTTCATTTGGTGTTGTGTAAACCTTCCAAGTATTCCAAGAAGTTCATTGTATTGTTCCATAACTGGTCTTGAATCAGTCATTTTGTAATTTGTGAAATTACTAACAAGGAACTTCTTACTTGATGCATCCTCAGCCATATATTTGGCATCCAAGGAATCCCACAGTTCTTTGGAAGATTCAAAGTTCTGATAAATATCAAACAAAGAATCAGACATACCATTCAGAATAAGACCTCTGCATATGTAGTCATCATTCTCCCACTTGCTCCTCCTCCTGATTTGATCCACAGTAGCATCATCACCATCATCAGGAATTGGAGTAGTCAGCACATAGACCACACTCATGCTTGACAGCAAGAAGTGCATCTTCTTCTGCCACCTCCTAAAGTCCACCCCTTCAAACTTGTCCAGCTTAGCAAAGTTTGAAGCCATGTGTTTCATTGCAGCAGTTGCCATTGATTATCACAAAATAGTTTACTTTGATTGTTGGGGGTTATCTCCCAGAACAGGGTTAAGACAATCAATGACAGTAGCAATACCACTAGGTGGTTACCGGATATCACTTGGAATCGTGTGATCACTTTCCAAAGTAAACTATTCGACCCTAATGCCTGGGTATCACGAATATCTACTTGGGATAAGACCAAATGCAGTTAGAGAATTAGGCACAATTCTATAACCCTTTCGCTAATAAGTGTTTAGTGTTTTCTGTGTGTCTTCATGCATGATCAGATCTCCTATTTATAGGAGGTTACTCTTGAGCTATTCCAATGGAATTATGAGTATTAATCGGCCCATTAATAGCCTCATAATTATCCCCATTATAGCCGTTAGTGGTTACATGACCAATTAAACGTGGTCATAATGAAGTTGTAACTGCCATTTAGCAGTACTTTCCATAAGCAGTACTTTCCACTAGCAGTACTTTCACTTGCAGTGTAAGTACAGCCTATCAGTGGAAACACTGCTTATCAGTACTTTCATAGCACTATCAGTGGATACACCACTTCAGTGGAAACACTGCCTATCAGTGGAAACACTGCTTATCAGTGGAAACCACAAGCAGTACTTTCCACAAGCAGTACTTTCACCAAGCAGTACTTTCACCAAGCAGTACTTTCACCAGTACTATCAATACAAACCACTATAAGAGTCAGGGTGTTCATGGACCTTATGGGTGTACACTCCGTACCTCCTAACCCATTACAAGGTGTGAACTAATCCCACAAGTGCACTAAATTTTCCAACATTATACATGTTTTTGTTCTTTAAACGTGAACTTGGCAATTTGCATAATCTAATACTCTGTGGACGTTTAAGGGTGCAATAACATGAATTTATTGACGCCAAGCAATGTGTTGATGTGGGGCATGTAGCGGGTCAAAACAGTGTAGCTCGTGGGTTAGAGTAACGAGCTTCTCATCCATTTAATGTTTATCGATTTGGAACGCCTCAAAAAAGTGTCAAAGTTGTACCAAGAGTTATATGTTCAATTTAGGTATTTTCATAGTTCATAGACTGAAATGTAGTGTTTGAGTTATCACCAATATCGATTCCATGCACTTTAAAAGTGAACTTTGTAGTTAGACATGATGTTTATGATAATTGGAATATGTTTTCAAGACTTGAAGTTTTGGTTAGCTGGATATGTTTAGTTTACGAAAAATGAAAAAATGCAGGTAAGTGTATACGATGTAGAGGATTTTATCCTCTAAGGTGTAGAGGCTATACAACGTAGATATTTTAATTGTGTAGACAAGTTCTGTTTAAAAAAAAAAAAAAAAAAAAAAAAAAACTGAGCGTTTCAAGTTGGTTGGCAAAATGAAATTTCTATCACCATATACTAAATTAGCGCAACAATTAATTTTTTTTTTCTTATTTCTTTCTTGCGCTAAAAAATCAATTTAGGAAAGCTTATTGTTATGTAAATGATTTATACTTAAAACTAGTTATAATACCCGTGCACGCACAGAGTTTTGACAAAAAAAATTATTCTCTAATAATACTGAATATTGTGTCTTTAAAAGTAATTGCATATAATTATAAGTTTCGTGCACGCACGAAGTTTACACATAACTCAAATTTATTTTAACATTCTATACACATATAAGAATTTGCCTATGAAAATTGTGATATAAGTACAACTAATACTTATGCAGAAGTTTTTCATTATGCATTAATATTCATTATAATTTGGTAAGATATTTGTAAAAATTTCTGTTAGGTAACTCGGGATTTAATTTTATTTAGCTGACAAAGATGTTAATGTTGTTATTTAAATTTACTACTGGTATTATGTTGTACACTGATTCAAGTTTAATAGCACATAATGAGCGTTGATAAATTAAAAGTATATTCCTTAAAGTTTTTAAAAAAATGTTTTTCTAGATATCCTTATATAAATAAATAAGAATTACATGAGTCATTGTTATAAGTACAATCACGTATATTTATTTTTATATTAAAGTAACCTGTTCTTACAATTTGATAATTATATTCCCGTTTTCAGTAATTTAGCCATATTTAAAATGTAAACTCATGTCCACATAGGTTAAACTTTTAAAAATGAAATAAATGAGTCCTTATTGAACGTATATAATAAAAAAATTGATACTTATAATCTTATGCAAATTTATATGTTGTTATTTTAAAACAACATATACATTGTATTTTTAAGATATAAAGTATAAAGGGTATAAGTATAAGGGGATATTTGTTTATAATCCAAAGTTATTAAAAAATATTGATGCTTATAGTATTACACTTAACTCTATATAATTTTAAAAATTCAACCACTAAAGTTTTATTAATTACCTCATCTTTTTTTAAGTTTTTGTTTTCACAAATTTGACACTTATATTTTTATGTGTTTTTTTTATCAACCAAATTTATTAAAGTTTGACCAAAATTAATTTAATTTTGACTTTTATTAACCAACTACATCACACGATTTTGCTTATGTGGCGAAATCGAACTCTCCTATTGGCCCAATTGTTTTTTCAATAAGAATGAATTGATAAAATCACTCTAAAATAATGTATTTCTTTTATTATATAAAATATAGGCTAACTAAATATTTTCTTCTTAAAATTTAAATTTTTTTAGTTAATATTTTAATTTATTATTTTGACTTTTTGAGTATAAAGAATACATAAGTAAAAACTATTTAAACTTATTTCGGGCTACTTTTAATGTATTTTCATACTATACAATTAAATGTTTGCCTATGATTTTTAAATAACTACATAAAAGTTTTGTAATTTTAATTTAATATATGTATATGAAGAAATAAAAGGTTAAATAGTTATGGTTTGAGAATTATTGGAAACGGTCATTTAATTATTTAATAAAGATATGTATATATTAAAAGTAGTGTGATAAATTCATTTTGTGTAATGTATTATTTTAAAATATCTTAATTCTCAATAAATAAATAATATTTATATTAATCAAAAGAAAAATGAAAATAACTAAATTTTTAAAAAATATATATTTAATTATCCTAAATTTAACTAAAAACATTTACTGATTGTTTAGCATAAAAATTTATTAATTTTATTAGTTAATTTAGTATATGATAGTAGTAATTTCAATTTGCCAAGTTTGATATAATATTCTACACCCTTGAAAGTTCAGAATACTAAATGATCCAGTTTAACGAGTTTAGAGTACTAATATGTGTTTTGGCCAATTTAAAATACTAAATTATGAATAAAAATGGTTAACTCTTTCTGAAAGAGTGATTAAGCATCCAAAATATAATAACAAACTAACAATTACAACCTCAAAAAATCAGTGTTTTTATACAATACAACCAATGATATTTGAATAAAAATAAATTTAATGTGGAATTTCCATAAAGTGTAACATCTCTTTGTAACACCCTCAAATTCGAGCAAAATATATCATAATACTTGTACAACTTATAAATTTACAACGTTATTAAAGTAACTAATAGATGTTGCGCTACAAATTGCAAGAAACAAATCTTTAAAATATCTCGATCTAAGCTATAATATCTTCCGTGAAGTTTCATTATTCAACATGGTATTAGAACGGGTCTGATCCTCAGAACTAGATGTACTGGCGGAACTATTAAGGGTCAGGGGAGGGACCCATCCCCCCCAAAATTTGCGGCAACTATTGTAAATACTATAAATTTTAAGCGTAATTTAGTTGGTAATACAAAGTATGGATCAAATGAGAAATAAAAGTAAAATGAGAAGAATAAGAAGTAACCACAGCCGCACATTCCAGATGCACCTACAATAAAAGATGCATCTTCCATGTATTTCTCCCTCTTCATTTGAAATGTGTGGCTACAAATATTTCTCATCCTTCTTATTTTATTTTCTCTTCTCACTGGATCCTTTCACATACAAACAAATATCCGATTCGGCCTCCCAAAATAAATTCACCCCCAAAATAGATTTTCAATTTTCGCTACTGCCTAAATGGCTACGTTGGGCCGTCTCCCCGAAGCCACCCCATCAAACCTATTTGCCACCCTTTATACCTTATAAGAAAAAAGAATTAAAAAATAATAATAATAAAAAAAAAGTTAAAATTTCAGCTAAAACCCTAATTGCATAATGTTTTGGCCATAACTTTCAAACCATTTGGAGTTAACTAACGCGGTTAACACTATTCTCTTTATTTTTCAATTATGCACAAAACCCAACTTAAATCACCTCTGTAGGCCGCTAGACACGCCGCCACGTGCCGTCAGAAGCCGATTGCCGCAAAAAAATCAAAAACAAAAAACAAAAGTTTATGCTTTGCTTTTGTTTCTTCAATTTTGCTCTTACTGTTGTTGTTGCTGCATTATGAAGATTAATCTCCGCTTAGTGTTAGATATCTTCATCAAAAAATTTGTTATTTGTCGTTACTACTGCTTTTATTTTGATTGCCATAATGTTTTTTTCTTCTTCTTAGTTTAGCTTTGTTTAGTATTTATTTAGTTTTCTAATTTAATCCGAGCTTTAGCGATTTCACCGCTCGGATTGCAGGGGAGTATTAGACTACATATGGTCCAAGCCCGATTGTAGGTTTAGGTCTAGTAGGGTTTCTAGATATAATTGCATTATAAATATTGTATCATAATACAATATCTCCTACGGGGTTTCATTATTCAACAATATATACATATTAAACTAAAATCATACTTACTCATAAAGTTATGCTGCACCTTAGATCGGCCGTAATGGCTCAGCCTAAGGACTCGATTGACCTCAATGTCGACGCGTCCTCCCCATTATGGGGCACCCCCTCGCCTGACGCATCCAATGACAAACAAATGAAGAAGTCGGTCCTAATAATGACCGATTCATTGAACACTCAAACCAAACCCAACGGCTAATAATGTAATCGTTGGGTCACTTTATTAAAAAAAATATTTAAAAATTAAAATACATTACCCTAAAAATACCTCATTACGTTTCCATTTTACACAATTTCAAACCAATCTTACTATAATCTTCTCGTCTCACATAATATCTCAAAAAACTCCCAATACCAAAATACCAACGCCAACAAAACGTTTCAAACTTTCCAACACCGGATCCCAATTTTTGCTTGACCGGTCACTCACCACACATTGATTTTCAATGTGCGCAAGCTTCGTATACCAATCACAACCACCACAACAACAACCTTTTTATCAAAATATATCATCCACAAATGTTACACGATTGTCTAAGCTCAAACTCTCCAATTATTTGTTTTAATCTTGATGAAAATATGGATCCGTTTTTTTGCAGTCAAGATTATTCTACGGCTCAAGGTTGTGGTGGTCCATTCGTACCCGATGAAGACGACTATCCTGTCAAAGAGGTGGCGCCCGTAAAAAAGAAGAGGTAAAAAGTTTAAGACGTTTGAAAAAGATTATGGAAAACTAGAAGGGGGTTGAATAATTTTAGTGTTTTTAATTTTTTTTTCTTTGAAAACTTTATGTGAAGTCGACTATTATATATTGACAAATATGAAAATAAGTTAAATGCAAGTAAAGATAGAAACGATCAAACCACAACACGAGGATTTATAGTGGTTCGTTCTACAAGGACTTCCTTTCCTTGCCCTATTCCACTCGCCGAGTATCTAACTCGAGAGTATCCTTTCACTAGTCAACAAGCTCCTTTAACCAGCAGAGAAAATCTTACACGTGGCTTACACAATATTTTCGACACAAAGCTCGAGTTCTTTACAAGGGTATAACCACTCCCGTCACACTACGTATTTTGAGTACTAAAATACTAACCGATCACTACATAGGTTTATGATGGTTTGGTATAACAATGATGTATGATGAAGTACAACATACAATATAATGTATAAATGAAGACTTGCAACAATACTTTGAAGCTAGTAAGTCTTGAATGATGATGTTCATCTTCTTGCTATTCAAGAAGTTCACTAAAACAAATATGAACTAGTTAAATACTGAATATAAACAAGTGAGAGAGAGTATAGAAGTTTATAATTGTAAGTGATGAGAAAACAAGAGAGTTGGAGCTGTTATTTATAGCCCAGGTGTCAGAGACCTGCGGTTCACACGGGCCCCAAAAAATAGGTTCGCCCCTTATAAAAAAGTGGTATTTGGACCTCTGACAGAAAATATTCACAAATCTTGCGGTTCACACGGACCACAAGTTCTTTCCATGATCTAAGCAACATATAATATCAGATATTTCTAAAGTAGGATGATTTAAGTAGTGATGTAATAACACATTTTTCTTTTTGATTTATATGTATTATGAAAGTTAATTAGTTTAAGGTATAATGTAACTAGTTGAAAAATGTTTATTAAGAAATGATATGTTAGTCTTTATGTTAGTAAAAATGATTTATTTACTTATGCAAATACAAGACTAATTTGATATGTTATAGACATTTTTAAAAACATGTACAATATAAAGATTACTTGTGTATATAACGTTTGTCTATTTAAATTTACACTATATGATATGTATTTAAAACATAGTGGTATGAAAGAAAACTCGAAACTATATATAACCGACTTGACAAATTTTATACTTTGCGTAAATAAAGTTTATTATTGTCATCAACAAAATTTAGCAAAGATCTTAAAATATAAATAACGTTTTTAGGCGATATTTGTATTAACAAAGATGACGCTAGACTTCCATGGACCCCAGCGGAAGAGTTAGCGTTGTGTAAAGCTTGGATTGACACGTAGTTGATAACTTTGTGAAGGAAATTGGGGAATCTAGAAGAGGATACGATAACCTCAACACAAAATTGGAAAAATAGGGGTTTTGGACGCAAGTAGTTGATAACTTTGCGAAGGAAATTGGGGAATCTGGAAGAGGATACGATAACCTCAACACTAAATTGGAAAAATAGGGTCCGTCTTAGAATTGGTCAATTTCGCGCGATTGACGATAATGTAAAACGAAGGAACGAGAGTGGCGCAAATGACCAACTCGTGTTCGATAAAGCATGTGCTGAATATTGGGGAGCCTATCTGGAGATATAGTGAAAACCATGCCTTTCAAACCAAATGCAACGCCCGTTTTCCAAATCAAAAGAAAAAGGGGGAAGAAAGATGGAGTGCAACATATAGAGCACATGTAACGCACAGTCGGGTTGCTCACACAGCGGAGCTCTCTCTTTTTAGATATCTAAAAAGAGAGAGAGAGGTGTGAAAGTAATAGCTTTATGTTATGGTCCCCCCGTCTTACGGCCTTTATGCTACAACTATTGTGATGTGAGCGATTCAAATTGCTTTGATCTTTCCCAATCATCCTGACCGGAACTTATCAGGCCTTGACACTGATTGAGTCGTGAAAGCTTTTGAGGCAACATAAAAATTTGCAAGAGATTGAGATGCCCAAATTTTATTAAAAGAAAGAAAATTCTCTAAAAAAATCATAGACATCGGAAACCACCTCACACGCCACATCGGATTCGGCACATGGTGGTTTTAATCAACGATGAATCGAATGATTCTAAGGAGGAAGAGGTTCCAAAAGTTCGACCCATGGGCCGGAACAAAGTTAAGAAGAAAGCGCCATCCTCCACTTTTCCTACGGAATCTTCAACTGCTCATCTTGTTGATCGGTTAGTCGATAAATTGAAAAACGCCGCATCAGGTTTCTTTTCAAAAAATAATATAGCCTAAGAATCTTATTTAGAGATGAAGCAGTGGCAAATGAAATTGGAAGAACATGTGCGTAAGCAGCGAATGGAATTTGAACAGCATAAGATTGCATAAAAACAAGATGAACTTGAGCTGCACCGTCAAATGCTTTTATTTCAACAAGAAAAGAAAAAGAGCAAATACCTCATTTTCTATCATTCTTCCGATGACTATTTGATCGGACTATAACTAGAGAATAAGTTTGTAATACCTGGAATTTCTAAAGTTCACAAACGACCAAAATACCCCTACAATCAAAAAGTATGAATAATTAATTCAAAGAGTACCAAATAAGCTATGTAAATTTAGAAAATTATTAAGAAATATCACACATGATCCAAATGAATATTAAACACTTTGTAAAAGGTAATTTTATAGTTTATGATTTTATAAAATTCGTTTTGTAATTTACTTAATTGGCCGAATATATTTAAATTGTTTTATAAAAGAATTTAATTAACAAAAGCCCAATATAAATTTATAAAATCAAGAATCCATTTATTTTAAGTCCAATACATTATAAAGCCCACAAGAAAAATCATAAATCCTATATATACACCATATACGGTTTATTAAAAACCCTAACTAGCGATTTACCACAAACCGACCTAAAAACCATCCATAATTCGACTTCCAGTTTCCAGAGCTTAAGGCCATTTTTCTTGGACAAGTTTGAAGGTAAAGAAGGTGAGAAAAATCGTGTTCGAGGTCCTAAGCTGCTGTTCCAATCGTGGTTAGTTTTTGGGTCAGTTAGGGTTTCGGCGATAGGAAGCTTTTGTGTTCTTTTGTTCTAACGACCAAAGCTCATCAAGGGTATGTTTCTAATGTTGTTTTCAGTCCTATAAGTCATATGAAACACGTAAAAATTAGCCATGCATGTTAATTAAGTCGTACGAAATTGTTTTGGATTAAAAACCCTAAAAGCACATAAAATAACGAATGAGCATATGATAATTTTTGGGACCATGATATTAATTTTCTAAGGACTCTTATATGATGTACGACCTGTATAAAATACATATCCATGGATTCGAAGCTTGTGTGATTTGTTTGGGGTTTTATTTGTTCAATCATATATAAATAAGGAAAGAATTAAAAAGGGACGATTAGGGTTTGCATGAACTAGGGTTTTCTTGTTATCATTAAGGGTAATAAATGAAGTAATAATGATGAGCTAATGATGGGTTACACCTAGGTTTAGGGCTTGTACTTGAATTGTACATTATTCGGTTTTTACATAAAAGGTTTGGGTTGGTTTTGTAAATATTGAAACTTAAAGGTTATTTTTGTGAATAGTAAAATAAAGGTACTAAACGTATAAAAATAAGTATGGGGGTTAAACGTGTAATTTTGGATACTTAGAGGGCCATTCGAATTGTATTTAACTTAAAGGGGTATGTTTTGTAAATTCTAAAACCTTTGGGCTAAAAGTGTAAAAACTGATAATAGAAGGTTAGATCGTATAATTAAAGATGTTAAAGGTGCAATATGTAATTCTGAGTAATTAGGGGTCAACATGTGTAAATAAATAACGTAAGGACATGCATGAGTTTTGAGGTAACTTGGGTTTGTTTTCATGTACGTTCTAGGTCAAAGTGGAAATCATTAAAAGAAGTAACATGTGATTTAAATGCGTAATAAATGATATTAAAAGTATGGAAACCCTAGAACCTAAATAGGGAGTGATTAGGGTTAAAAGCTAAGTGTGTAATTTCGTTATTTCATGTAAGTTATAGATTATGTAAACTATTTTGGAAGAGAGTCCTAAAATCCGTCTTTGACATTGGTAAACCCTATACTTTGAAAGATGATCATATAAGTCCTCAAATAAGATAAGTATGCCATATTAAACCCTTAAGTTTACCGTTTGTCATTTGCAACCCATAAGTTAAACTAATTAATGATTAAGACTCTAAAACATTGTAATTCTGTCCGTCACTAAAAATGAGAATAATCTGACAACTTTAAAAGTATTAATGAGATTAATCCGTTATACTAATAAGTATTAAATAAATCATAATCCGTGTAGATTCGTTGGAGGAGACGCGACGTTACATCTTCGTATTCGTTCATTCGTTGCTTTTCTCTCATTTGCTTTAAGGTACGGATATTCTGTCTTACTTTAAGACACTTGTGTTATCGTACAGATATTCTGACCTTTTCAGTAAAGGTCCCTCATGTTTTCCTTCTTCGTCATATCTCTTATGTTTATTAGGATTTCCGATGCCATTGCTATGAACCCTTTTCTGAATGTTGAACTGTTACTTATCTGAATTTATGTTCTAGTGAACTATGCAATATCTGATGTGAACTTATGTTAGGAAGACCTTGATATATACATTTGTTGAACCCTGCTATATTGGATTATGAACTTATGATTATGAACCTCTGGTTATGAACTTCTGTTTATGAATATATGATATGCCACTATGATATGAACTTATGATTTCTGTCTATCTGAATATGAACCTTATGATAAGAAACTATCTGATATGATTCTGTGACCTTATGTGTGACTATGATCTGTGCTATATCTGAAAATCTGTTTGACTTAAGTTGGTTGATAATAACCAAATATTTAACTAGTCATGGGGGTTCCATGTCCGTATCAGTGATGCACCTCTGATATGACTCTAGGGCAGTAGAGTGATGTTCTGCCACGTCTCTGGAGGGTGAAGCATATTTTTGAATATGTAGGAAGGGGCGTATGGATGCATCCTAGATCTGATCTGTTGTCTGATATGTTATCTGGTGAATGATGTCGTGTGCAATACGCGTCTTCACAAAATCTGGGAGCTAGCTACTCCATTTATTTTCTGAAGTTACTTTTGAAGAAGAAAGATATTTCTGATATGATATGTTTGTGAATGTGCTTATGACGTATTTGTTTATGTGATTATTAGTTGTCATGCTAGGATAAGACTACTACGTTAAAACATGATTCGTATATCTGATATTATGATTTAATATTGTTACGTGAATGCGTTGATCTGCAAGATGAATGTGCTAGTGTATAATTGAGTGTTTTGAAGGTTAATTATCTGTCTGTATATGTGTGACCTGCCATGTTAAAACTCTGCTAAGGTTAGGATTGGATCTGAGAACTGGTTTAGCTATTATGTCTGCCATGACCTGTCTGCTATTTCCGCTGCTATATTATTGAATTAAGTGCTATAGATGTTGATTAATTGATTTGTATGAATGCCATGTTTATTTACTAGAAACTGTTTCCGTTAGTCTCTAGACTTTCCGTTTGGCTTATACGTAATCTGTTATTTGATATGTTATGTGTTTGGTTGTTCTGATTCGGTTTGTGTTTATGTCATTAATGTGCTATGTGATGTCTAAACTGTTATGTGGTTGTTTGGTTTTCTGTATATTTGTGTTTCCGCAGAATCCTAAAAGATCCTTCGTCATTATTTCATTTTATTTTCGTTAATTGTATATTTGTTTTGTTTAGCTTTTGTTTCGTTATATCTGTTCACTGGGCTTTGTAAGCTCAGCCGCACTTTTCTTTTCCTGCGGCAGGTATTTAACATTCAAGATGAGCTTATGGGATAGCTGATCTGGGTTTGAGAGTAGAGACGAGAGCAAGATTTGACCATAGAGATCTTAGATTTATTTTGGAAGTTTAACTATTTATGTTTTCTTTTGAATATTTTGTAAAGGTTTCCGCTATTGTACATTAGTTAAAGTTCTGATATGAAACCGTATTGTGATATCTTTACCCTTGTCGGGTCGGGGTGTTACAAAGTTTGAGATGAAGCGCAAAATAAAGAAAAAACATAATTTAGACAATTAGTTTAAGTTTTTTATTTTTATTGTAATGTCTTTAATTTTATTTGAAGTATTAATGTAATGATTAAATTTATTAATGAGATTATAATTTTAGTGTTAAAAAAGATAAATATGAAAAAACAAAGGTTGACCGCGGTTATCATTACGGTCAGTTGGTCGTAAAGATGGTTATAAAGAGAAAAAACTGAATTGGCACTGAGGTGGAAGTGATGACCGCGCTTATATGTGGCCATCATTATGGGTAGCCTTAGAGCATCAGGTGCAGTGGCTTGAGTCAAAACCTAAAAAGCGTGTCACGTCATGCCACCTCATCATTTTTCCCTTTCGCTTCCCTTATTACTCACACACCTAAAAACCTCATCCTTATGGCTCAAGACAAAACACCCTTTTTAAGACCTTACATACCTAATTAAAACACAAACAAAACACAAAACCCAATTAATAAAAAAAACTTCTCCTGTTTGGCGCAAGCCATTGGCTTCATCCACTCAATGGCATGGGAGGGTGGGGTGGCTTGGCTTTAGTTCAAACCAATTACTTGTCATGTCTGAATGGTGCCGAGCAAATGTGACGGCGAGCCATTGGCTTCAACCCTCAATGGCGCGAGAGGGTCGGGCGGCTTGGCTTTAGCTCAAACCAATATCTTGGTTGTATAAAATTGTTGGGTGCGGGAATCGTCTTGAATGTATTTCTTGCTTTTAACAATGTAAATTACACCGTTCGGTACAAACTTTTTCCGCTTAAATTTTTTTTTCTTAAATTCTCTAAACAACAAATTTCTAAATCATAGAAATTTATATGATTGGTTGGATTATATTTTATTATGTTTTATTAGGGGTGAGCAAACGGATCGGATGGACCGGACCGACCGACAAAACCGACCGGACCGAATCGAAACAGACCGGACCGAAGGACCGGCGGTCCGGTCTCAGTCTACCATTTTTGGCAAATTCGGTCTCGGTCCGGTCCGGTCCGGATCACAAACCGAAAATTTAGCCTTGTTGGACCGGACCGACCGAGACCGGACCGGACCAACCACATTCGGTCTCGGTCTCGGTCTAGGTTTTTTGCCGGATTCGGTCTCGGTCCGGTCCGGTTTTCGCCCGATGATCAGCCCTATGTTTTATATAAGATTGACTAAGTATGTATGCTACCATGGGGTATAAGTTAGAATATCAATTGTAATTTTGTATGAAACGTAAGGACGACTATGTAAAAAATATATTGTAGAACCAAAGTTTGATATTCACTGATCAAATGCAATGCATGAATATGATTGTCATAGTCTACATCTAAAATTCATTTGAAACAGTAGTTTTTATATCTACGTTCTTAGAGCATTTGCAACGGGTAACGCCCCCCCACCCCCATGTTATTCTGGCGTTAACCACTGCATCACCGGCGTTATTCTGATTATCAAGTTAACATGCGTTACTTGGGTATTTTTATTATTATTATTATTATTATTATTATTATTATTATTATTATTATTATTATTATTTTTCATTTCTACCCCTAAATGAGGGGTTGTTTTTGTAAATTGTTGGTGAGTTAATGTTTAACCTTAGGAATGTTATGATTGCGGGTTTTTTTGTGTGAGTTAAGGTGAAATATTAAAACTGATGTGTGCCAGACGTGGCAAAATGTTAAACCATAACTCAAGTTATGGTTGCAAATGCTCTTAAAACACAAAAAATCACCAAATAATTAATTTTGACAAAAATTCAAATTTCTCATCATGCTGAAAATATTCATTTTAGCAGAGACTATTTGCTCTACTTAAATTATCTATTTTAATAATTAAGAAGTATAACTCGTTGAACGATGTTCCTATTCACGGCCCCGATATCTAGATCATTTATGTTGAACATTCTTCCTTAACGTATCTATACTACTATATAAAACGTTTAAGTTGTGAGCTCCACAAAAAATTAAGATAAGGAGCTCCAATCATTAAGTGACATGTGTCACTTCTCTAACTAAAAAATAACAAAAATGAAGGAGTTCTAACAAACTAAAATAAGGAGCTCTAATAATGGGTTGACACATGTCACTTCTTAACTAATTAATCACCTTTACTTTTAAATTTAAATATTTTTTAATTCGTTTAATTTTTTTATGATCTACTTTCACCATATTTTTTAAAATTTTGTGCTTTTTAATTCAACATCCATTTTGATATATTTTTATCAGTTTTTAGTTTTTACATTTTTAGTAAGTTTATTTTATTTTGATTCAAATTTTTATAACTTTAACTTTTATTTCAGTTAATACAAACTTTATTTATCAAAATCATTTACTTTTGAGAAAGTGTTTGACGAGTAAGAGATTGTGAAGGTATTTTATATGCGGGAATAATGATGTCACGGGAAAGATACGGAAAACCCAAACAAACACATACAACTAACACATATACATTTGGAGTGTTGTGAAATGAATTCACTAAGCGGGTAGGGAATTGCGAGGAGAGTTGGGTTAGCAATTCATTTACTATATTTGTTATATAACTATATTTATCGTCGCCGCTGTGCGCGGGTATCAAAGTATATCATATAATCAGTGAACCATCACCAAGGTGCCTACTAGTCATGCATGCTAATATCCTCGCAAGAGGTATCAGGATCAAAACGATCAAACCACACTGGATGCATCGTGGTGGTGGCCACGTGAAGAGTCTGAACACTACTACAATTTCAACTACTGCTACCACAAATGTGGTCTCCAAATAGCAAAAATGTGGTCACTAAGTCACTTTGCGACTACATATAGTCGCGATGTGATGGACGCAATGGTCTTGTCGCTATGTTTCATTGCGACCACGAAAACCATGCATCTAGTGACAATTTTCGAGGCCCACAAAACTTTCAACTAAAGTTTTGTCAGTTGGTCAAAACAAACTAGCGACCACATATATGGTCGCAAAGTATTATGATAAATTGAAATAATAGAAATTGTCGGGATACATTTAAATTAAATACAAAATAATAAAAGTCATCATCATCTAGCGACCACATATATGGTCTCAAGGTATTTAAATATTCTGTTTTAGTAAATAAGAAAAAATACTCATTTTTATTATTAATTAAACATTTTTAAATAGTATATTTGCTATTAACCTAGCGACTACATATGTGGTCACGAAATATGCAGGTATGCAAAAAAAAGCAGCAGTAGCTTTTTTTCCAAATTTTTTCCGAAAAATTATTCAGAAAAAATTCACCTAAACAGAACCTGTAAATGACCCAAAACCATGTTACAAAAGTTTTCAAACTTCATACATCCATTTATTCATCCAAAAACAATAAAACGAAGTCATAATATTCGCAAATAACAATCCTAATTAAGCTAGTACTAATAATAAAACAATGTCAATACAAATAACATACTTAAGTCCCTATTCATCATCGCCACTTTCTTCATCATCAGTCCCCATAACTGGTCTATAACAGCCACTAGGATTCGTCGTTTGTTGGTACAGATTCGGGTCATGGTTAATGTCAACAAGTGAATGGTGGCGGTCAATAGACGGGTTGGCAAGAGGCTGGCTGGAAATAGGCGGGCATGGAATAAACGGGGTCAAGCTTGAGGAACTACCTGCCTGTGAGTTGAATTGCGCCATAAACATTGTAAACATTTCTTTAACACTTGAAGCCTCGTTTCGTGCCTCCTTAGCTAAAGCTTCAGTCTTTTGAGCTCGTTGTATTAGCACTTCTCGTTCAGCAATCCAATTCTCCCAGGTCATATAATCTTGGCTCGAACATGTGTGATGACTTGAGCCAATGCCGGGTACATTCCTTCCTCTACCCGCATTGTGACCACGATCGTTGCTGCCAATGACCGTATCAATGATTTCTCCATTGGTTAAAGGTGGGATGACGTGGTCATTGACTTGTTGTTGCATAGCTCTCATTTGATTCTGTGTAGTTCAAAAGAGCAAGAAAAAAGCAGTTGGAAATTAGTATTTCCTATAGCATGACACATTATAAGTACGTGTGTAGTGTGTTAGGAAAAAAGAATTCTTACATAAAGCGTCTCAGATTCCTTGTATTCAAACACGCCATCTTTGGTATGTGTATCCTTCCAGTGGCTGATAAGGTCCTGATATACCTTCCCCTCCCCCTTGTCTTCATCTATATATAAACAATATAAAACAAATAAATAACAAACTATATATTATTAAAAAAATAAAAATGATAAAGAATCTTACATATTCATGGCATCCTTGAGCGAACGACTTAGAGCCTTGATAGGTTGAGGTTTTCTTTTTTGCCCGGTTTTCGGCATTCTTTTTCGCCTTAGCCATCCGTTTTGGATCAGCCCAGAAGTCGATGTGTTGCTGCCATTCCTCCTGCGATCTCTTCCAATCAGCAGGCGCGGGCGCCTCCCTTGCCTCCTGGATCGAATCAAATGATGAAATACCTTCTGTTTTGAGCTTGTTTTTCTTGTCTTTCCATTGTTTCTTGAAACTGGATTCTAGCCCGGCCCCGACGAGTGATCCCACTGTGTGCACGTTGTTACCAATTTTTATTATGGTATCGTCGTCTAAACAGGGTTGCAAGTTGAAATACCCCTGCAAATAAATTTACACACTTGAATAAACAAACACATCTATAAACAGTCAATAATAATAAATATAGAAATAAAATAAACAAGACCTTGATGGCGGGTATTAACACGGTTTTATGCACATTGGGAAGTTTCTCCCATGAATCGTAATTAAACGGAAAGTCACTAAGAAGTTCCCAGATATAGTTGTACAAGTGGTGTACATGGTCGCCCACTGCTTTGAAGGTCTTCTGGTCCTTATACTCGAATTGGAGCTCTAACGGCTTATTCATGTTTTTTTTTCATGGCCTTCTTTAGTTGCTTGTTTATTGTGGGCTGCATTGGCCCGAACCTACAAATATACGTGATGAGTCATAGAAATACAAGTAATCAAAATTCAAGTTTATTGAATAATACATAATTTCTTACCTTCGCATTGGCTCGGCATCCGCCTTGATGGCGGGGGTGGATCACCGCCTGCATCCCCACCGTATGATTGGGTATCTAAAAGTGTTTATTGTTGCAGTGAATTTCGTAAAATATTTTACCCTTTAAAATATTTTGTATTTAATATTGTTTTAAATAAAACAAAGTACTTAAATAAAATTAAAATAATTTAATTGCTAAATTATCTAGCGACTACATATGTGGTCGCCGAGTAGTTTAAAATCAAACATATTTTTTATTTAATCCTTTATATATAATTTTAAATAAGAAAATGTAAAGCCCTGGTTATTTAGCGACCACATATGTAGTCACTACATAATTTATACATGAACGTTTTTTACCTGTAACTTTTATAACTTAATAAAAAATTAAATATTTTTTGTAAATATATTAATATAGCGACTATAATTGTGGTCAATAAGTATTTTTCACCTTAAAGCCTTTTTTTAAACATTCTTAGAATCAGTTTTAACAAAACAAAGTGAAAACCATGTGATCGCGATTAAGTGGGACCCAAGTGGTAGGATTCAAAGAAAAATTACATTGAAAATGCGGGCCCAATGCCTTATATAGCGACCACATATGTGGTCGCTAAAAATCCCCGACACAAAAAGTTGAAATTAGAGTAGTGGAAACAGTTACAAGAATAATTTGGTTATACTGCATACATCTGAGTTAAAGAGTCACGTTCTCGGAGTAACCCGAACACTAAAAAGCTCATTCGCTTTTATTACAAAATAAAATCCAACAGCTATTGGGGGTTGAAAGCCGTAAAATGGCTTGGTTAAAATGGGATACTATTCTAAAATCATATGGGTTCAGGGGTTTAAATGTCGGGAGCCTTAAAGCTTCTAATTGGGGTCTTTTGGGTAAATGGTGGTGGTGGTGGTTTCAGGTTGAGAGGGACGCTTGCTGGGTAAGAGTCATCAAAAGTGTGTATCGTGAGGATGGTGGTGTAGATGGAGAGGGCCAAGGTAGTGTTGGGGGTGGGGGGGGGGGGGGGTGCTTGGGGAAACATCATAAAGGTGGGTAGCGAAATGAAGAAAATAGGCCTAAACTTTACGAATTTTTTTAGAAGAAGAGTTGGGAATGGGGAAGACACTAGATTCTGGTTAGATAGATGGGTTGGTGAATTTAAACTTTGTGATAGATTTCATAGATTGTTTAATCTTGAGGGTGAAAAAAGTTTTACTGTAAAAGGAATAGGTAAGTGGAGAAATGGTGCTTGGGTGTGTGTTTGGGACTAGAGGGGGAATCCTAGTGAGAGATCTTTAGGTGAATTAAATAACCTAATCAATTTGTTAAGTAGATCTTCTCCAGGCTGGAATTCTATTGATACGTGGTCTTGGACGATGGGTGGAAATTGGGAATTTTCGGTAAAAGCTCTTAAACAAATGGTGAATTTGAAGATTCTTGGCGAGGAAGCTGATATGGATGAAACTAAATGGTGCAAATACATTCCAAACAAGGTTAGTGTTTTTATGTGGCGATTGAAACATGAGCGTCTTCCTGTTAGAGCTCTACTTGATAGGTATGGGATGAACTTGGACACCACTTTATGCCCAGCGTGTAATGAGGTGGTCGAGTCGGATCATTGTTTCGTTTCATGTTGTAAAGCTAAATCATTATGGAACAAAGTGTTTGACTGGTGGAGTTTGGACAATTTTTATGGATCGAGTATACTGGACATCTTAAACCTGGATGATAGCGGTGTTTTTTCCAATAGTTTGAAACCCGTGTGGCAAGCAGTGGTTTAGTCTGTTTTCTATTTTCTATGAAAATTCAGAAACAAAATCGTGTTCCAGGTACCTCAAAACAATGAGGTGGACTTACTGTTCAAGATACAACTTACTAAGACCCTAAATTTAAATTGGGTTGATTGGTGTTCGGGTCCAATTCGTTGCCACAGATAATCAGGTTGTAGTTAGTTTGTTCGTGATTCTCTGATGTGCTACGTGTGTACAAGTTTTAAATTTATAAAATACGATTTACCAATTTTACCAATAACACATACGAGCAAGTGCACTCGTCCGTTATAGCAAGATTATGAAGGTAAGTCGGGATCGTTCGCAAGGATTTGAGTGAATCTGATTAACAAGTCTAAATCAACTAAGGCAATCCAAAAGCATATAACAACGAAAATAGATATAATGAAATTCAGATGATTAAAAACTACACTTGCTTAAACTAGTTTTTTATCCTTGATTAGTATGATTGTGTTAACCTCTAAACATGTTGGTTATGATAATTAGTTGGTGTACTAATCTATTGTTCTTACAAGTTAAACCTTCGTCAAGATTTTAGTTCATAAAAACAAGCATTAAGTTTAACCAATCAATTCAAGATCAATTCAAGTTTCATAAGTTTATTTTCACAAACTTAAACACAAAAACATCCATTTGCTTTATCAAATTTGCTTAAGAAATGGTCAATACAAGAGGTAACCGATTATAGACAAAATGTTACAATTGATTGTCAACAACTAATCTTACAACCTTTTAGATGTTTCCAATCAATCCAACTTGATAATCAAAAAGCGTTCTTATTACAATCACACCTTAGTTTCTTTGTTTAATCAAGAATAATGGGTAAAAACAATCATCCATAGACAAAATGATTATAACTAGTTAAATAACAATAAGTTCTTTCGACCTCTACGATTACTATCAACTAATCAAACTTGATTAACAAATGTCACTATGAAACTTTAGCACAATTGGATCTTAGAATCAACTTGAAATTGAATTAAAACATGTTAACACAATCACAAACTAATCATATGATAATCAACATCATTTAAGCAAGTGTACAAAGAAACTAGCCACTCATAGGAAACATAAACATAAACTCAGAACTTTGAACATTAGAAAACATGATTAAGAGTCTTACAATGCTTGGAATAAGATTACAAATGGTGAAGTATTGATTCCCAAAGTATTGGGGTAGACTCCTTGGGGTTTTGGCCTCCAAATGTGGTACTTATGGAACTCTAAACTTTCCTGGACTTCTAAGGACGAATTTGAGAGCTTAAGAGCTTTGTTTGATGAGTAGAGAGAGTTGTATTGAAGTGTGTGTCTCATATGCTCACAAGAGGTCTCTATTTATACTAGTTTCAAGGCCTAGGGTATTAATTGCTGAACTTGGCCTCCAAGGAGTTAGGAAGGGACTAGAATACATCAAGGGAAGGGCCTAGAATCTTTTGGATACAAAGGGGAAACTTAATGATGAAGATTTGGCTGAAATAGGTCCTCTAACCGGATCGGTCACATGACCAACCGATCCGGTTGGTCTTCTACTAGTATTCCAACCGCATCGGTTGCGGGAGGCAACCGATCGGTTGGACTGGCTTCATAGGCACCTATTTGATCTTCACCCAACCGATCCGGTTGCGGTTGCAACCGATTCTGTTGGTCTTCCTGAGTGACGGAAAATCGACCTTTACTTTATTCTGACTTATAGAGCTTGGTTCTTCAATAATCTTGGTCTTCTATGGTACTTGAAATATTGATTTGTGCTTGACATGCTTCACTGAAACGAGAATCTTTCATTTGTTGAACATTCTTTTACTTTTCCTTCCGTTTCCCTGCACTTGGTTATAAACACTAGACAAACATCTTTTGATGCGATTAAGCACTGAAATCATACAAATATAACTAAATAACATATACAGAAGCACCCATAACGCTACTGAAAACATGTACAATCTGAGCGTTATCATTCTCGTATGTATTTATTGGCTTGTATTTTCTTTTTTTTCAGGTCCCTCGCTCTTTTAATTAGCTTGTTTAATTGAGGTGGGATGTCGTGTTTTGTATTTTGTTCTCTTTTTTGTGATCTAATGAATTGTTGTCTTTCTAAAATAAAAATAAAAATCTAACAACTATTTTATTATGCGTTTGAAGTCAGTGTGATGGTGAGTTCAAATCTTATGGATTAGTTGACCAAAAGATCGGAAACCATGGTTACCCAAGTGATAATGGACATCAAATTTGAATTATCATCTTGTGTATCTAGTATCTACTAATCCTGTTGTTCTCATGCTACAAAGATAATATGTTAGTGTCTATCAACCTTCTAAAACAACTTTTTGAACTGTAACACACCTAAAGATTCTTCATTAAACTCGTCACCAACTTGTAACCATCAAACCCATTTATAATCTATTAATGTCATGCTTGATGCATCAATTCCCTAATAATTAATTCTTTTTAATTAAGTTAGGCTTTGACATTAGTACATTGAGTCTAGTATGAATGGCAAAGATAGAAAGAGGTTTTAAAAAGGCACCAATTTTAGAGGAGGATGCAAAGTGATGACCAAAAAATATCACCAAGAAAGGAATCCTTGCTAAGCTCATTGTTGGCTCACTTTTGCGTACTAAGGAGTGGTGTGCCCAAAAAAGATTTGATTTTATTGGCTATCTCAAAATTATTTATGACTCCTTTTCTTTGTAACCAGTCAAACTAAAGTTTCCAATTTGCATCATCTCAATCAATTAATTTATATAATTCTACGCGTTTTTATGTTAGAGTAAGTCTTAGAAATACAACCTCATTTTATTTTTTATTTATTATTATTATTATTATTATTATTATTATTATTATTATTATTATTATTATTATTATTATTATTATTACAAAGATAAAAAAGAAAAAAACATAACACCATTTTTAAGTTTATGGAGCCAGTTTTTTGCCATCATATACAACAAAATGAGACCTTAACGGAATGGGCAAGTAGATATGTGTAGATTTAGGTCGGTCAAAAAGGGTCAACCCACTAGCACCTTTTTTCTTTATAATTTTGATACTTTTTAATATCAACTACCTAGTATACTATAGAATACATGTGATATTTATTATAACAATAGTAATAATCCAACTGATGAGAATAAGACTAGCTGGGATGCAAAAAAAATTAATTACAAAATATCAATAATATTCTACCAAAAGATCAACTACCAAAAGATCAACTTGTACATGCTAGGGTTGGTGATCTAAATGCTATTGTTAATGGATGTTGCTATACGCGCAAAACTTTTATTAGTTGGAGTAGAAATCGTTGTGAGAAATCATCTTTAATTTGGAACGATAGGATCTGCGATCGAATTATGATCATGATGTTGTCTAACTATGCGTCTATGCGACAAATTTTCACTTAGTGGTTTGTACCAATGCTAGCGTTTTCCTAGTGTTTATGATCTTAGGGAAATAAAAATATCTTGTAGCAACATATTTTACAACAGAAGAATCATCATGACTTGCATATACAATATATTGAATAAGCTACAAACAACATAATAGGATTTAGTTTAAAAAGAGAAAGGCATGCATATTTTCCTTGATTATTCTCTAAATTCGTTATGCAACATATTTTGTTATAGTTAGGGCAAATGATAAACAATCCAAAATAGTATCGTAAGTATCCGTGTTTTCTTGGGTGTAACCTTAATAAACGAACTTTGTATAAAAGTTTCACCTGATCATGACAAATGAAATTATCAAATGTGTTACACTCGATAATCTTGATTCTGTAGTTTTTGAAAATCTTAACTCAACGATCCTTCAAAAAATGAGATACATCCTGCATGTTAAATAACTTAAAATTAAGGTGGTAGTATAATAAAATATCAGTTTTTACGTACAATATGTAATGGTTCAAAAAGATGAATAAATTCTAGTGGCATCACTTAAAGAAAAAGAGACCTCTCATGTTATAATCTTCTATAAATACACCCCACAACCCCTGCACCATTTTTCTCATACTTTCTCATTTCTTTCAAATCCATAACTCACACACAAAACTCATAGTCATCACTAAAAGAACTTGGGTTTTGTTTATTTCCTCATAAAGATTCAATCTTTTGAGCACCCACAAATTTTCTTTTTTAAAAAATAAAAATCTAATTCCACTTTGTTTCCTGTTTTTCTTGCATTTCAATATTGTATTCTCATGGCCTCAGTTGTGTGTCAAGGTTTGCAAGCATGCATCGAGCCTCTACTAATCGAAACAACCATTTTAACCCACAAATCGTCTTCAAAGCCAACCCAAGTGCTCCAAAAACCGACACTTGAAGTGAACTCTAACAATGGTGAGAGTGTTAGCAAGAAAAAGGGGTGGACATTCTTAAGTGTTCTTGAAAAACCATCTTCAAATGATGTCAAAAATGAAGAAGTTTACGTTCATCCAATGGTGAAGCGTTCAGCTTCAGCATTGAGTTCTGTGAGCTTGGAAATGTGTACTGAGAGTTTAGGGGCTGAAACTGGAAGTGATGTGAGTGAAAGTAGTGATGAGTTTACTTTGGAGGAAAGGGAGAAGTATCGTAGTTTAATGCGGTCAAAAGCTCGTGCTTTAGACCACAAAATGGTGAGCCAGCGTAAAGGTGGCGGGGGGTTTCCGCCACCTTTGACATCTATTAGTGGCTCAGATGGTACTGTGAAAGTTAAGCCTCATAGGGAAGGTGGTAGGTTGGTTATCAAAGCTGTGAGTATTTCTGATTGTGGTACTAAATTTGAGGCAGAACGTGCAAATGGAAGACTTAAGCTTTCGTTGTCAAAGGACTCTTTTGAAAAAGCTGAAACTGGAGGGGCTAAAATGAAAAATACGGGCATCGAAAAGGAATGTTGTGATAGCGACGCAGAGGAAGGAGGTCGTGGTGGTAGGTGGTGTGAGATGAATGAAAATATAAGGAAAGTCGGGGGCAAAACTGGACTAAAAATCCGGTCTTTAAAACGACCATCTAGGTTACCAAACTCATTTGAAGATTCAACTGAGTTTGGGTTAACCAAGTGCAAAGATGGTCGAAATGGGAATAAAGGAATAGGAAACTGGAGTTTGTTTCGAGTGGTTATCTCTTAAAATAAGCCTTGAGTGTTCGTGATCATCTTCACAAATTTTCAGTAACAATCTGAAATAAATAACGCTACTGATTAATAATTAAGGATATCATCGTGATTGTTACATGCATAAGCTAATGGAGTTATGGTTGTATTGGGTTGGCCTGGGTCACATCGGGCAAATTTTGCACGAGCCTAGTAAAATAATACCCTCGTGTATCATGCGGATTTATGCTTATTTTTGTCAGATGACATGTACGTATTTTTCGTTGATTATTATCTCTGTAGAAATTTATAGCTATTATGGTAGAATAAATATTTTTCTAGTTTGCATGGGTGTTTAAGCACTAATATTTACTTCAAACTTTTTTTTTTTCTTTTTTTTTTTTTTTTTTTTTTTTTTTTAATTAATTAATTAATTTTTTATTCCGGCCTGAGCTAAAATTAGACAGGCAAGGTTCATCTGTTGCTCCCATCACACATAAGAAGCCAATGGGTTCAAATACGTAGCTAATTTCGTAAAGTTGCAACCGAAAACAGGTGGATATATAGCTAAAACATATTAATGTGAAGCAGTGGAGGTGATAACACACACTCGGACCGCTACCAGCTCCATTGCGATCAATTAACCTGATAAAATCTAACAAATAATAGGTCGTATTTCCACTTGTAAGCACCACTATAATATAATTTTATTTACAAAAAGTAGCAATGATGTATGAGTAAAAGTTTTCCCACAAATATGAAAGCAAATCTCGTATGCTATACGGAGTATTATTTAACGAATCTTCCAAATTATTGTAAAAGACGTGAAAACTAGTTAGTGGCCTTTTGCTGATTGAAAACATATAGCTACTGTTTTATATTAGACAACTTCTCATATTTTCAAAACTTGATTTCAAAAAGGTGAACGTAGGAATGTATGGGTTGGTAGTTGAGGGGACCGCATGACCATGCAAAATCCTCATTATAAAAGGGTTGAGTTATTAAGACCCCCTAATTTTTTATTAGGACCCCCCTATATTTTTTGTTTTTTTTTTTTTTTTTTTTTTTTTTTTTTATTTTTATAATTTTGTTTATATCAAAAAGCTATAAACCTGAAAATGCGGAACTGTAAATATAAAGTTTAATAAGCCAAACGCTTAAAACTGTCAGAAATACGGAACAGAAACTGACAAAAAACTGTGTTGTACTGAAAAAAGCGGGGGACAAAGGGAATATTCCCTGGGGACAAGGTGGCAGGGCTATGGGTAGGGAGGGTTCCAATAGTAGGACCCTTATAAAATTGTGAACTAAGGCGGGTCATTCACACATCAGAGTCATCTCATTTTTTTTTTCTTCTCTCACTTTCTTTCGCTATTTCTCATCATTCATCCGTTTTGGTTATCCTTCTTTCATCTTTCATGCATTTCTTTTATTTAAATACTTTTATTCATAACTAAAACTTTTAATATTATTAAATTCATAAAAATATTACATAAATTAAAAACGCATACCTGATTTCTCAATCATTAGCAGAGTTTGTAAACCGAAGTTATTAACTGGCCGGTCGAGAGGCAGTGAATGCATATTACCTCTTCACCACGACTACGCATCTGGAACATATAACGAGTCATCTCAGCCAACAAACTGTTAACTAGCTAGAGCTCCGCTTCTTGTTCGGTCCGTAGTCGTCTAAATGGGTATTTATAGAGGTATTTGAAAACCGTTGGAGCCTATCAAATTCAAAATTTCAAACTGTTGCGAAAACATACAAAATAAAATTTGCATTCATTTATATAAAAATAAAAGTTATAATACGAAATTTAAAATACAATCGTCCTAATTATATTTTTTATGTAGCCAAATAAACTTAGCATTGATTTGTTCTTGTATTTTTCCCGCCTTTCTAAACAGAGTATTATACATCTTTGAATCTTTCGAAGATTCTTCTTTTAAAAGAGCCTCTATTTGAACACGATTTTCTTGTGAAATGTCATTGTATTTCTCGTACGCCTTCCACATAACCTTCTAAGTTTACAAAAAAGTTTCATTTTTAAATTTGTATTTCTCCATCTCTTAAACTAAATCTTATCTTTTTCCCCACAATTATCATTCTTATTTATATTAGCAACTACCCACAAGATAGAGAGAATATCATTTTAGTGACATTATTATCAAATATTGTTTCATTGAATCACTCTTATATTGAATGTCGTTTAGTTACATCCTTTTATCTAACGAGTAGTAAATACTTGATGATCCCATTGCAATGCGCGGAGTAACGTACTAGTCACTCAAGAAGGCAAATCATACCCACCTGGCCTGTACAAAGGGAACATAAACACTATCTATCCACCAACCCGTACAATCATGCCTTTTCAATATGCGTTTATACAAAAGTTTCTAAAAACAATCACTTAGATATATATATATTATTTTGGAACTACGACTAAACTATTTCACAATATAAACATGACATATCAATTTCACATTTTTTAAACAAGACTTAGGTGGTGTTTGTTTGTGACTTAATTGATTTAATATGAAAAAAACTGAATTTATTAAGTCATATTAAAACTGTTTATTTGTGACTTAATAGATAAAGATGACTTAAAATATTAAGAAAAAAACTGAGGGTGTCTGCATTAAGTCATCTTTTAATTAGAAATGACTTAATAAAAAAATTTAACAAACAAGGCCTTAAACTAACAACCATTTAATTTGTGATTTCTCACACAATATTTCCAGGACACAATGCCCATCGGTTATAGATGTAAGCATATAACAAATGTTGCATAACTTAAGTGCAAAATACCTTTATATCTTCAGGTATAGTCGTTCACTCGTTCTCTTCAAGAAATTTAGCATATAAAGTTCTTTGATGGGGATATTCGATACTCGCTTAATTACAGATGGACATCGGAAATTTTTAAAGGGTGTTACACAAATTTTAATTTATTATTATAAGTAATTAAGTTGCATCATAAATAAGGGTTAATGACATGTAATAGCAAAAAAATTTCTCATTTGTTCAATTATCAAATACGAACTTAAAATAATACAACAATACCCATTCAACTTTCAAATTTTGTTTCATTATCATACGTTTTGTTTGCACCGTTAGCCTATTTGACTAACGACCATTTGTAATTAACTTAAAAATGTGTTTTTCTTATGTTTTCATACGTTTCTATCCGTTTTTATATGTTTTCGCCCGTTTTCTTTATGTTTTTGTTTGCACCGTTAGTCCTTTTGACTAACCACAATTTGTAATTGACTCAAAAATATGTTTTCTTACGTTTTCATACGTTTTCTTACATTTTCATATGTTTTCATACATTTCTATCCGTTTTTATACGTTTCGGCCGTTTTCTTAAGTTTTCCTACGTTTTTGTTTGTTTTTATACGGACGAAAACGTATAAAAACGTATGAAAACGTATGAAAATGTAAGAAAAACATATTTTTGAGTTAATTACAAATGATCGTTAGTCAAAAGGACTAACAGTGCAAACAAAAACGTAAAGAAAACGAGTGAAAACATATAAAAACGGATAGAAATGTATGAAAGCGTAAGAAAACGTATGAAAACGTAAGAAAAACATATTTTTGAGTTAATTACAAACGGTCGTTAGTCAAAAGAACTAACGGTGCAAACAAAACGTATGATAATGAAACAAAATTTGAAAGTTGGATGGGTATTGTTGTATTATTTAGGGTTCGTATCTGATAATGGAACAAATGGAAAAGTACATTGCTATTATATGCCATTAACTCCATAAATAATTTATTAGCTAACATAAGAGGTTGTACGTATCAAGAAAATACATATTTAAAAATTAATTTACTCTTCATGATCTAAAATCGGGTGTGGCTCATGCCACACCCGGCTTCTATGTGAGTTCGTCCCTGCTCTTAATTAGTGCTCACTATCGGTTTGACACACACTTTTAGAAAAATACACTACAAAAATGTCATTTCTACACATTTAACTTTTCACAATTTTAGAAAGTGTGAAAATTTTATTTAGTTTATTCACACTTATATATGTGTAATTTGTTAGTTGTACATTAGTTGTCTATTAAATGTGATTAGCAAGTGATTAGCTTGATTAGTGGGTGATTAGCAATTTATCCAAAATAGCTCATGTATAATCCCTATATGTATCCTTTCATTTTATGTGTAATGAACAACCAACAATAGTATCCTATATCCTCTTACATGGTATCAGTCATACGATCTTAAATCTCTAACCCTAAACTTAAACTCTTCTACCACCACCTCCAGCCGTTGGCTACACGCCGGAGGTTCGAAGGGCTCTCTTTAAACCTTAACCTCTGCCATATTTCATCTTAAAATATCACGTAATAATGAAAAACTAAAAAAATGGTGGATCTTTATGTTTTTTTTAGGGAAAAACACGCCCGTTTGTTTGGAAGGTTCTTTGGGGGTTGAAGTTTTAGAACCAACTTTCATTTTCTCATCTTATTTTTTTATGTTAGTGCATGAGTCTTTCTAGTAATTTCATTTGTTTTAGTTGTAGGGGATACTTTGGGTTATCCCGTTTGGTCATGATACTTTGATTTATCCTGTTTGATAAGGGATACTTTGGTTTATCCCATTTGGTTCGGATACTTTGGTTTATCATGTTTGGTTCGGATACTTTGGTTTATTCGGTTTGTTGCGTATTTGCTTCCGCATGATTTCGGTTGTCTTCATCAACTCGTTATTGCTTTAATGGTGTATTTGTTTTCTCCTCCAGTCCAAGCTTTCGTGATTTCGCCGTTTGGACTGCGGGGGAGTGTTAGTTGTACATTAGTTGTCTATTAAATGTGATTAGCTTGATTAGTAGGTGATTAGCAATTTACCCAAAATAGCTCATGTGTAATCCCTATATGTATCCTCTCATTTTGTGTGTAATGAACAACAAACAATATTATCCTATATCCTCTTACATAATTTTTGTTATATTTATACGCGTGAACATAATGTATTTAAAAAGGTTCACACTTATAAGTGTGGAATGATTTACAATTTGTCTACGGTTAAAAGTGTGAAAATCAATTTGTCATACTTAATTTCCTTACACTAGAGTAAGTGTGAAAATAATGAGTGTGACAAATTGATCTCCATATTTTCGAATGCGAGCAAATTTTAGAATTCTCCACACTTATTAAGTGTGAGCTTTTTTCCTTACAATTTTTAAGTGTGAAAGTTATGATACTTGTTTATATAATTTCACACTTTTAGCGTAACATTTTTTTACACATTTATAAGTGTAAATAATTTAATAAAATTTTACACACTTTTTAAAAATATAAAAAAATTAAGTGTGAACAAACGACAGATTTATTGTAGTGATAGATGACAGCCAATAAGATGACCCTCTTACTTTTTAAATTATATGATTGTTGAAAATTTGGAAGTTAACACTTAATTTACAACAAACTAATATAGTAAAGGGTATGATTGTTATGGTCGTAATTGTTTTCAGACGAAAGGGTAAAAACTGCTTAAAGGTACTTCCCAGTCTTAAAGTAAGTGTTTAGTTTGATTTTTTAAAGTTTTTATTTTCAACTTTTATTTTAAATATTTTTTTATGTTATATAATATTTGATAAAATTATACTAATGGAAATACATTTAAAACTCAATTCATTCATATATTTTGCATCATGTATTATATAACACAAAAAAAAATATTTAATGTCAAAGTTGAATAAAAAATAATTCAAAATTAAAATGAACACTTATTTTGAGATGAAGATAGTAAAAAATAGTTAAACCATATGACTAAAATACCGTATTCAGGTTTTATATTATTGTGGTTTAATTACATTTTGTCCACTGAAAGTAGGAATCAAATCAAGCAAGTATTAGATCGTGAGTCATTTCTTATCTCTTAAGGCATAAGCACATACCATTCATGCAAAACATTTAGCTTTTGCATGGACCAATTCTTTTGTAGCTTGTTATTCAAGAAGGTGACATCATATTGCAGATAAGAATTAAGCCTAAGCCAAGTATAACACTTGCTCACTATTGCACCACATAGGGTCGTGAGTGGATGAGAATTATGCACCCATTTACGCATAAATAAAGTGAACCATGGGTCCGAGACATGCATTTTGTGGGTCTTGGTTAGTTGGACTACTAGTCATGTTCCAATCCTACATATATGTGATTCTGTTCTGTAACAACTTAACGTATTATATCATGGATGGTTTTCATAATCAAATTAAAAGCAATCAAGTTTGTTGCAAATAATGGACTGAAATCATCTCATGTTGATGTGAACATGATATATATGATATGTCATGCTTTTAAATTTTATGGGTCTTAAATTTGAAATTGATTAGAAAAGGATTTTGTTGAACCTTTTTATGATTTGGAAACGTGGCATATTATGTTGATTTAGACATCATAAACAAATTTTTTTTTGACGATCAATGGATTTAACTGAACCAATCCATACAACATTTGTTAGATTGAACGTAATAGGGACCAAACGATTCTTTTGGTCTACAAAAAAAAACACACATACAAATCAATTGTTTGGTTTGTATGTGTGTTTTTTTTTTTGTGTATATATTTAAGTTTGTGAGGGTATGTTTTTTATTGTAAGCGAGGTTTTTTTAGTACGAGTTTTTTTTTGTGTTAATTTGATTTAAGAGAGAGAATGCTGAGATGAAGATGTTCGTGTGTAGTCTTATCAGATTCAGTCTTAACGCCATATGTTCTTTATATATTCACTCGTGTAAATGAGACGTTAGCAAATAGTTTTTGTTTTTCACTCTTAGAACATGTGAAAACCTGTTCATCTACCTATCAACACATTACACATCTTTGATAAAAATCATTGGCAGTACGAAGAATATATGGAGCTTTAATTTAGAGTTTTGTTTTCCACTCTTGAACATGCGAAAACATGTTCATACCAATCAACACATTACACATCTTTGATAAAAATCATTGGCAGTACAAAGAATGGAGCTTTAATTTAGGCTAGTTTCAGGTATGTTTGGCGTAATAGGTTGGGGCTAGGGTTGGAGCTTGGGTTAGTGTTGGAGTTTGGGATAGGGTTAGGGCTTTTATTATAAGCCGAAGTTGAAATTTATATTTTTGTAAATTTGTTTGGCACATGGGCTTAAGCTTAGGCTTATTATTGCAAAATTACTAAAAATGACATAATTAAACGAGTTTTTGTATATGTTAGATATTTTTGTGAGTAAATAAGTAATTTATTGTTCAAAAGTCTCGGGCTAAAGTTTTTAGCCCCTTTTATGGGGCTAAAGTTTAAGCTCTTTTTAGGGGCCTATGATTTCATAAGCCCGCATAACAAACGAGACTTATTTTATAAGCCGACTTATTTTAAAAGCCCAAGCCCCATAAGCCCCTCATAAGTCCTTTGCCAAACACAGCATAATCGTCACATCTATTCTTAACATTAAGATCAATGCCACATCATTATTCAATACATCACCATTATCATCATTTTCAGCTTTAATGGTCATCACTTTTATCACTGCCAAACTTATTTTATTAACAAATTTAATTAAAAACTAAATTAAACTTTAATTCATAAACTAAAAACATTACATTATTAATTAAAAACTTAAACGTACGAAATTAAAAATGTAAACTAATACGGTAAATTTCACATCGCCTTGATCATCTCCTTCATTTGCAACACCCTTTCGAAGTGGATTCAATTCAAGTAATCAGTAGGACTCATATAGAAGAGTTCGTCTTTTTGCCGCTGTTTTTGTTCTTGGATGAGCAACATTTGCCGCCTTTATTTCAAGCTTCTGTTGTTGCATTTCCATCTCATTTTCGAGCTACTTTTTTTGCATTTTCATCTCCATCCTTTTGATCTTAAAAAAGGTAGTGCGATATGATTTTTTCATTGACAAAAAAGACTTGGTTTGATTTGCATATTCGGTGACCATCAACCTAGCCAACGTTTTGTCATTGCCAATTGCTGACGATACCGATGGAATGGATGATGTCCCCACGTTCTTCGTTTTGTTCCTACCCATTGGTCGAACTTCCTGCACCTCTTCTTCATGCTTGTCTCGAGCCACCACATTGAGATTAAAACTACCATCTACTGACTATGTTATGTTGAACGAACTAGACACCGATGATTTATATCTTTTGAACTTTTCCTGTTTCGCTTCTACAAATCGGGTAAGTTCCACCTCCTTCTATTTTGGAGCATCTTTTAAAATTCTCCACGCACGAAGAAGTGTAAAAGGTACTCAATATTCAGCGCGATATTTGTCAAGTGCCCTTTGGGTGTAATCCCCGTCTTCGGCTCCACTCTGCGGTGCCCTTCGAAGGAAATTATCGTATACTCCTCGAAATCGAACCACTTCAGGACGCATACTTTTCTATTTCTCATTTAACGAATTGTAGGTTCAAACACCGGTTACCTTCGTAGCTTGCTCAAGGTAACCTAAAACCTCCGTCCAAAACCCTTTTGCCTTTCTTGTATTACTAACGACGTTATCTTCGCATATACAAACCCAACCTTTGCACAATGCAATTTCTTCTTTAGGGGTCCATGGAATACACCGGGTACCGTCATCGACATTTTTAGCCGCCCTATTTTGACGTCTTTTTCACGGCTTCTTCTTTGGGCATGGATTTCTTCGACGGGAGAGTCGTCATCAACAGTATTTGCCATAGACAGAGAAAATTGAGGTTCATACATCCCGAAATACTCAATATCAAATGGATGGATGAGAGATATAGGTGGAGGTGGTGATGAAGAACCGCCAATATTCGTCGGATCGTACATTTGTGGGTTTTGGTATTGTGGATTTTGGTATTGGCGGTTTTGGTATTGGCGGTTTTGGTATTGTGGTTGATACATATATTTTTTTTGTGGAGCGATGAATGGTAGGTTTGTGTATTGTTGGTTTCCGTAAACAAACGATGGGGCTCGAAAGTTTACGAGTGGAGTAGGACCGAGACAAAAATTTGAATTAGGTGTTTGGGCGTTTTGTTGTCGACGTTTTAGGGTTTTAGTTTTTGGAGTATTTTGTTAAGACATTTTGTAGAAGATGATAATAAGAGTAAATATGAAGAAAGAATGTGAAGTAGTGTATAAAAATGATGGGGTTTGGAATTGTTTATAGGTTATAAAATGGTAAAGTTATTATTATTTTTTAATAAAGAATGACCGTTTCATGAGGGCCTCACAAAAAATTATTCATTCTTTTTTTGCTTGCATTCGTGAATTGTGAGCACCCTCACCTTTATATCCTTTTTTCTCTCTTGGTCACGCATGACATGGGGTGTGTTTATGGTTGGTGGCGCTGGAAGGGGTGTTAATGGTGACTCTCACCCACCATTAAAACCAGTCTTAGAATCTTTTAGTTGTCATGAACAATAAACAAAGGTGATTGGCCACTGTTTGTCCCATAAAGTTTCCTATATTAGTATATTATTATACATTAGACATGCAAACAGTAGTGTTTTGATGAAAAGGAAAAAATCGTTTCCGTTTTGATGATTTTAGTGTCGTTTGTGAAAGAGTCGCTACCATTTTGAGGAAGTCATCGTCGTTTTGTCAAAGAATGGCTATCATTTCATAAGAAGAAAAAAAATACATTTACAAAACAGCCCCTAGGAATATATGGCGATTAACGATAACTACCATGGACTTTTAGCTATTTATGGTTTTTTTATATAACAAACTTTATTTATCAAATATCTAATAAATATCTAGCAATTTCATCATAAAAAAATAAAAAAATTACACGTTTGGTCCCTATGGTTTGCCCAAAATAACAACTTTAGTCCCTAAGTCGTTTTTATTACACCAGCAGTATCTAATTTTGAAACTATGCACGCTTTTGGTCCCTATTTTGGATGGGCGTTAGTTAAGTCTGTTAAGTATTTTGCGTTGTTAGTCCTTCGTTAACAATTTTTGCACCGTTAGTCCTTATTTTTTAAAATATAGTTTTCCCCAGTTAGTCCCTCCGTTAATAATAGTTATCGCCCATTTTTTTTTACGTTTTTGTCCATTTTTATCCGTTTTCGTTCGTTTTTATCCGTTTTCCCCCGGATAAAAACGAACGAAAACGGATAAAAACGGACGAAAACGTAAAAAAAACGGGCGATAACTATTATTAACGGAGGGACTAAGTGGGGAAAACTATATTTTAAAAAATAAGGACTAACGGTGCAAAAATTATTAACGAAGGACTAACAGCGCAAAATACTTAACGGATTTAACTAACGCCCATCCAAAATAGGGACCAAAAGCGTGCATAGTTTCAAAATTAGATACTGCTGGTGTAATAAAACGATTTAGGGACTAAAGTTGTTATTTGGGGCAAACCATAGGGACCAAACGTGTAATTTTTTCTAAAAAAATATACCGTTGAACGAGTGGAACGCTGTTGAACATAAAAAAGTATACCAATAAAAATAATATACCTAGCAATTTCATCATAAAAAAAATACCAATAAAAAAGACTTCAATTTCCTAATAAAATACACCCAATATTGCAACGCTTTTGAATGAGTGGAATATTACTTAGTCAAGTTGAAAAGAACTAGGTCGTACGACACGTTCACTATATCTTTTCTTTTTCTTTATCTCTCCTCTATTTCGTGAGTGACTCGAAAACAAACCAACCACTAATGCAAAACTTGGTTAGACACGATTAGTTTATGAAAAATTTGAAACAAATAAACTCTAAAACTGCTCAAACTTATTATAAAAATCGAAAAATAAAATCCTCGATAGAAATAAAATTAGAAACTAAACTTTTCACAAAACACAAAAACCCCAAATCTTGCACACAAAAAAAAATGAAAGAAATTTATGGTATATGTAACAAGTAATATGTGGCGAATTGGAATATTCGCTTAATATGTAACGATTATTAAGTCAATAAGTTTATATGCAACTGGATCTTTCTAGGCAATCAGATTTGCTCAAAGTTAATAAGTTAATAACTTTTCTACACAAGGATTCACAAGCAAGCGGATAGATATATGTAACGATTTACAGGAGGATTTGCAAGTGGACATATAATATCTAACTAAATCTTTATACTTGATATGTAACTGAAGCTTGCATAACAACATATTGCAGTGAAAAATCGCATTGTTTCTTTATGCAAAATTCCAGATAACCTTTATTTTACAAGTTGTATATTGATACTGCAGATTAAGAGTGAGTTTAACATTTGGTTACCATGATTTAGAACAAATATCATATTTAATTTATCATATGTTTCTATACGCAGTTTTACATGCTCTGTAGCAACGCGCGAATGCCACATCCCTCGTTACTCACATTTGTGGCTAGTTACACTTATACTCGTATCATACACCGAAAAGATGTCATCACAAAAAACCGTTATTGTTGTTTTTATTGCCATAATAAAAATGTCAATCGTATTTAAAAAAATGATCGACTCAATTTATCATTCCCCCTTATTTCAACACATCTTACCATATTGTTTGAACTTTAGGTAAATTCATATGCATATTAAGAGCATTTGCAACGTTAAACCCCCCCCCCCTCCCCACTTAAACGTGCGTTAGCCCACGTTAACCGGCGTTAACCACAACGAAGCCGGCGTTATTCCGGCGTTAACGTGCCGGCGTTAGCCCTATAACGGGCGTTATTGGAATTAAAAAAAAAATCAATTTATCCCCCCCCGAACCTAATGGCTTGTTTAATATATATATATATATATATATATATATATATATATATATATATATATATATATATATATATATATATATATATATATATATATATATATATATATATATATATATATATTTTACCACTATAAATACCTAACTAAAACAACATTTTTTTTCACACTTCCACTACTCAATCATCTCAATCTATACTTCCAATTACTAAAAAAAAATGTCGGGAGACAACAACGATGATACATTCATGAATCTTCTCGGTGGTGGGTGGAATACCTCTAACCCGGGTTCTTCTTCAAACCCGAACGCGGGTTCATCTTCAAACCCCAACGTCTCTTTTCCCAACCCACTAGACTTGTCGAGCCAAGAAATGTACCTACAACATCAACAATATCTGTACTGGCAACAAAGTCAACAAAGCACATTAAACACCGACTTTCAAAATCTACAATTCTCACAACACTCACAACATTCACAAACTGAAACACATGATATTCCTGAAACACCCACGTCTCTTCCAAAAAATCCAAATGTCGTATTAAACGAAAGTCCAAAAAATCCAAAGACCCCGAACCAATCGATGATGATGAAGAAGACTGCTTTGTTGGGCGTTGGCAACCATCAGAGGAAGAATTACTTTCCAGGTGTTATGTAGCTGTTACGGAGGATCCGATAGTCGGGCGTGCACAACCCAAAGATACGTTTTGGATACGGGGTCAGAAATGAGTTCAATAGACTCAATTTTCAACGACGCAACAAGGATATGATGACAAGCAAGTGAAAAAAATTGAACCGTGATTGCACAAAGTTCAACGGTTTTTTCAAACGTGCACAACGGGAACAGAGAAGTGGGGAAAGTGAAATGGATGTCATGAAACGGGCGAAGCAAATGTATCGTGACGAGCACAAATCAACGTTGTTTGCTCTCGATGATGCTTGGGAGATTTTGAGTAAGCATAAGAAATGGGACACGCCGGATCCGGTTGATTTAACCGGCGATGTCCCAAGCCAAACAAACGAGGCTTTGTTTGGTCATGATGAACAACCACGCCCCATGGGAAAAAATCGTGTTTCCAAGAAAGCAAGGTCCGAGAGCACGACAAGTACTGGGGGAGCGAGCACCGGAGGAACGAGCTCGTCAAGTCAATTCACCAAAACTATGGCAAACGAGTATCGTATCAAACGTGAAACCGCCCAAGCTGCGTATCGGGCCCAACAAGTCAAAGATGAAACAATAATAAGGTTGGAAGAGATGAAGTTTTTGATGATTGACACAGATGGTAAAGATCCAAATGTCGTGGCTTGGATCAATGACGAAAAAGTCCGAATCATCAAAAAGTATAACTTGCAACCTCGTCAGTAGATTGTATTCTCGTCATTTCCTTTATGTTGTAACGTTTAATTTTCAGTGTCTTTTTTTATTTCGTTGTAACTTTATTTATTTATTTATTTATTTCGTATTGTAATATATTTTCAAATTAATGATATGTTTTTTTTAATAAATGAAGTGTTTGTTTTAGTTTAGGGGTTGAATTTGAAAATATCAAATGTTAAACCTTAACTTGAGATGTTATGATAGTGGGTGTTTTTTGAATGAGTTAAGGTGAAATGGTAAAGCTGATGTGACACTGACGTAGCAGGAGGTTAAAGAATAACTTGAGTTATGCATGTAAATGCTCTAACAATCATTATTGTTTACAAGAAAAATATGCATGGCTGGTTTTATCTTTCAAGTAGAATCACATGGTAACAGTGCGGCGAACCCAAATATCAATAGATTTGCTTTCAATTTGAAATTAGATGTACAGTTATGGTATCGTTGAGAGAGATTACCCCCACAACAAAATCAAAATGGGACCCTTCGTTCTTTACCTTTTTACCCATAATTTATGATTTTGTAATGGGTTCTCTCCAACATTATTAGACTTTCGTTTCCAATCTTTTCGATGTTTTGTCTATGCATGTATCAATAAAATGAGACATAGAGAATTTAGTCTAAGATTAATGGTTAAGGAATACAAATATGGTTACGGAAAGCATTACACTTTAAACTTTACAATAATGTGAAACATTTAGCTAAAAGCATCTCCAATGCAAGAAGTGCTTAAAATTATCGACTTATTCATCAACCTATTGTGTCAATGCTAAAAACATATTTAACTAAATCTCAACCTATAATCATTTCTCACATATCAAATTATCATGTTAACCAATTGGTTGAGCAATCTTAACCTAATGCTTAAATAAGTCGTCTTCAAGCTTTCCTTACAATGCATTAACCCATTTTCAACCCTTTCTTGACCTCATCATTAAAAATGCTCTTATTCATATGTATAACCCCAAAAGACATTTAGTGGTATTAAAAGCTTGAGATTCCCTATAAAATGTCTCAAGTTCATATCCTGCTAGATGTAAGCTCCTCGAAGCCACCCAGCTTAGTCATATAATACATAAATGTTTAGGGCTAGTGATTTACTAGATTTCATGGGTCTTGCCAGGTGGTCTTCTGTGGAGTTCGCGGTTTAACTGTCGATCACCAAATTAAAGTTGACTCGGTGAAATTTCCCGGGCAAATAACCTATTTAAGCATCATACTTGTCACAAAAAGCAGTTCGACGTAGCGAATAAAAAAAATAGCCCTTTTGGCTACTAAACTCGACTAGTTTGTCTTTTATGGAGCATTTTCCCACCTATTCAACCGGTATCCGGTTTAAAGTACAACTGGGATACATCTTTTCCAAAAATTCGACACACATCTCTCACATAATCTGCACTTCAAGAATCAAATGTGTCCACCTATTAACTTTACACACATCCGGTTTATATACAAACGTTACCTCTCAAAAATCTGCAAAACATTAATTTATATACAAACGTTTTCCAAGAATAGTTCTTTTCCAAAAATTCGACACACATCTCTCACATAATCAAAAATTAGGGTTCCACAAATCAAAGGGTTTTCCAAAATTGATTGAGGGGTTTTGTTAAGGGAAGTATAAGGAAGGTTTGCAAGGGTTTATTTGTTCTCATTTGAATCAAGCCTCTTCTAATTGGAGTTTTTGCGTTCAACACCCATCCCGCTCGGATTCTGATATTAGTTGATGTTGTTGTTGTTGTCGAACTGCTGAAACCCACGAAAAAAAATAAACATACTTGGCTTTTGATAATCACGAATAGAAGGGAAATAAAAATTATTGTTGGTTGATGTGTTATTGTTGTCGTGCTGCCAAAGAGAAAAGGTTATGAACCAGATTTATTATTAAGTTCCAGATCCAAGTTCTGCAAGCTCTCACAAAGCTTATTACCTGTAAGCTTTTTTTTCCGGTGAGTTGACTTTTCGTGTTTTGGGTAAGTTTGACTTGGAGTTGTTTTGCTTGGCTGCCGGGTTTAAGATGAGAAAATGGGTGGAATTCAAGTATTAAAAACGGTTAGACAGTGGCACCGTTGGAATCAAATGAATAATTGGCTTCTACTTTAGTTGGTTTGATTTTTTATTTCAAGTTTGAATGTTTAGGTGTTTGCAATATCATTCATTCAGTGAGGTGAATGAATGAATTATGGCACATGTGAACCTGGTGGCAAGTTGGGAGTAAGAGGTGACTGGGAGTAACAGGTGGTGACCGGGAGTAACAGGTAAAATGCTCCATAAAAGACAAACTAGTCGAGTTTAGTAGCCAAAAGGGCTATTTTTTTTATTCGCTACGTCGAACTGCTTTTTGTGACAAGTATGATGCTTAAATAGGTTATTTGCCCAAATTTCCCTCGTAAAAATAGCAAAAGGTGTCAATAGTAAGACACTAAGACCTATCGGTGAGGGTCATGAGATTGAGTTCCAACTAAAAATAAAAATCTAAGATTTAATGTTCATCTTTATGAAAATCTCTATATATGTACAGTAATAAGCTATTTCAAAATACTAAATCGTCATATTTACAAATATATAATTAAGAAATCTCAAAAGTTTTCTTGTTAAAGATGGCGACCACATGAGAATCAATGAGAAAATATTCGTCTAGCTTTACGATAACCAGCCCCCCACCTTCCTCATTTTGTCCCTAGACAATGCCCAAAAAGTTTCAACATATTTTTCATCATTATTAACAGATTGTTTGAATTTTCAGTTTGTTTCTTCTATATTACTTGATGTTTTTATGAGAATAACATAAAATACTTCAAAGCAAATAGAATTATCATTATGTATCTAAATTTAAACATAAACTCTTGAACGTATAACACATTAACAGGTTGCATCTTTTTCGAAGATAGTGGATTTGGAGCACATATGCAAACATTGTCTAATTAATTCCCTTTAAGTTTAAATTCTTATAAGTTATAAATAAGCATATATCTTGGTCATTAGAATCCGAGTTCATCATTACGTGTATTATAAAATAGACCCTTTATTGTGTAAATTTGTCGTGATCCATAAGAGATTCGAGTACATCTACAAGAATCGAACCTGAAACCTCAATCTTGTTTGAGAAGAGATAAGTGATCCAGTGATAATCATTGAGTCAATGCTCATGAGGTGCTTTTGAATTAACCCTTGAAGAAAAAGGAGTGATGAAAAGAACAAACAAACCATGATAGTGAAGAATCCCACAAAGAACAGAAAGTTATGATCCAAGTCAAAAAAGAGGGAGTGGTGTGGAAAAAGTTGATGAATTAGAAAGGAGATCTAGCAAGATAAAAAGTTGCAAAAAATATCATCTCATAATTCCCAATGCATCTAAATTTTATTTGTTGAGTCTTTCCTAAGATTTTGAGTTACATATTTGAATCGTATAGTTTTGATTCGCTTTTGTTGTATTACAACTTTATACAGTATAAGATAATCAGTTGGCTGAGCATCGGTCTAAAACTGAACCAAATCAACGAAAATCGAATCGAATCGAAACTAATTTTGTGAAAAACATGAATCGAGAATCGAACCGAAATGACTCGGTTCGGTTTGGTTGGTTCGGTTTTGAGTCAAACTGAACCGAACCGAGCCGAAGCGAAAACGAAAACTATTAGTATATAGAACCAAAACCAAACTGAAGATGGTTGGTTTGGTTTGATTCAGTCCGGTTCGGCTTGGTTTTTCGGTTTGTTTCGGTTTTTGGTCCACTTTGCTCGGCCCTAAGGCTAGCCCCAATGAGGGTGAATCCCCATCGATCGAGTGACATAGACGATCGATTGTGTGTCGATCGTGTCATTGTGAAGACAATCGATCGCCTCCCATATTACCCAATCCAATCGTGATGCCGATCGAATCATTTAACGTTTAAAAATGTGTACGTTGCAATCCAAAAAAAGAAAAGAAAAAACATTACCCTATAAATACAACTAAAATCTCATCACAAATCTCACAACATATTTACACACTAAACTCACAAATCTCACAATCCTCTTTATCAAAAATGTCTAAGAAAACACCACCAACCAAAGCCCGAAAATCCCGTTTGTCACAAAACGTCCCGCATATTTTAACACCGGATCCGAATTTCCGGTTAACCGGTGTCTCACCAATAATCAATTTCCAACCCTCTGCTTTCGAATATCAATCCCAACAAGCTCCACAACAACACCCTAACAATCCATTTAGTATGAATCGTCCATTTGTTCCACCGCAACAAAACATCCACTACCAACAACAACAACAAAGCTACTCCCGTCGAAGCAACCAATCTATGTATGGGTCACACGAATCTGTGTACCGTCCAACAATGGATTCATCAACGTCTTCATATTCAAATTATCAAGAATATTCTCCGGTTAACCGTATCAATCTTGAGGGTTTTGATTTCGACGACCAATTGTACAACAATCCTAATTTTTATGCTGGAACCGGATCGGGTTATCCGGCTCAAGAGTATCACGGTTCGGGTACCGGTTCGGCTCATGGATCGTATCACGATTCGGTCAACCTTGATGACGTAGAAGAAGAAGAATGTCGAGAAGAGACGTCACCGGTCAAACCAAAGAAACGAGCTACAAAGGCAAAGAAGAAGGCTGTCGAGAAAGAAGGCAAGAATGATTCGTTGCCTTGGACCAAAGAAGAAGAGATCGCCTTGTGCAACGGTTGGTGTGATGTATCCGAGAATAGTGTAATCGGAAACAACCAAAATGCTAAAGGATTTTGGCAGAAAGTCATTACATACTTTGAGAAGGAGGTTGCTGGAGAAAGAACGTACAACTCTATCATTACAAAGTGGAAAAATAGGATTCGTCCTAGAGTTGGTCATTTTTGTGCCATTTACAACAATGCTGTCAGGAATTACGGAAGTGGTGAGAATGACCTCACCGTTTATACACGAGCGTGTGATGAATACCAAGTAGTGTGTGGTCATCCGTTTGTTTTGGATCATTGTTGGCAGATTTTGAGGGACCATTCTGCTTGGAAGGATAATGAGATGCCGGCTTTTTTAAGCCAAGATGAGGGTCGCAAAAAAGCAAGGACTTCAACCGACTCAGATGTGCACTCGGATGTGCCTTCGTTTGTGCCTAATAGACCAATTGGTCGTGATGCCGCAAAGAAGAATAAAAAAAAAATCTTCGGAGTCTTCGAAAGCTATGATTATGGAAGGTGTTGCCGAGAAATGGGGCAAGATCAAGTCCAAGGCATTCGGGCAGAAGAAGAAGCTGGCAGACCTGCACTATGGTTTGAAGAAGAAAGAGCTAGAACAACGGCAAATCGAGTTGGAGCTACAGCAACAAAGAGAAGCAAGGGAAGACAGAAAATTGGCACTAGAAGAACGAAAAGTTGAATTAGAGGCTCAAAACAAATATGATGCAGATCTAATGTTCTATTGCACGCCAATCGACCCATCTTTGCCCGCAATAGAACGCCAAACAATGCAGAAACTCAAAGACGCGATCAAGGCACGCCACAACCTAGATTTTGAGTAAGTGTTGTAATGTTTTAATAAGTTTCGTAATGTTTTAATTTTATTTGAATTATTATGTAACGTTTTAATTATTAATGAAATTTTATTTTGTGTTAAAAATGTTTTTTTTTTTTTTTTTTTTTTTTAAAAAAAAATTGAACTTGGTCGCCCTTACTGGGGCACCTAATCGCCTGAAGGTCGCCGGAGAGAGAAAGCTGACGTGACAGGAAAAATGAGGGAGATTGAATCCCCTCATTGAGGCTAGCCTAATTTCAGTTGTATAAATGTGATATATTAAAAGAGTTAATTAGATCATGGCTCCCAAACAGGGGCAGACCTAGCATGGTTTTCAGGGTTCCTATGAACCACATGTATATCTTTTGCGTAGTTTAATATAATAAGACATAAACTATTCGCACGTTGCGGCGTAATTGTAGTTTGTTTTCGTTTAAACATGTGTCGTATGATTGTATTTTTTAGCTATATTGTAGGCGGGGAGTTATGCGTAATTTGAGTCGATTAAAAACTCAAACAGTTCAATCATAAGCTGCGGTAAGATAAATTTCGTTTAAATCTAAAAGTATATCGTTAGATTGTACATTAATTAGTTATAATTTTATGGCGAAGAGTTGCGATAATTTGAGGTATCCAAAAACACGAATGGTCCAACAAAAACTGAATTCATAAGTTTAAGAATCAAGCAAAACTAAAACTTTTTTTTAGGGCTAATCTTTTTAATTATGAGTTTTAGCTTATTTTTCTAATCCCGCCTGAAATCCATATAATAAGATGGCCCTAAAGAGTAAAAGTGTAATCTAAATTGTATCTCGATCATTTTCAAAATAATTAAACCATACTTTATCCCTACAATCACTGCTTGCAACGAGTCACTGGAATCTTGGAACAGCCAAAAAATGCATATGCAATCACTACTACATATGATTTTCTATAATTACTATTCGAAGGCAATGATACTTACCGAGTTCTTTTGTGCTTATATTACTTCCATATCTTTTATATAATAAAACAAAATCCATAGTGGGAATTTTTCATTTAAAAAAAATCGATTCATACCTTATTTAGTAATAATTGATTTTTTATTATATTATTTTTAAAAAACTTTGAGTTACAAAAAGTCTAATTATTTCCTAATTTGGCAAAAAAAATTAAAAAATCGTTTCTAAGCATGATATGTATAAAAAATCAAAAATACACATGTACTTCAAATTTAATAACTCATACTTTTGGATCAAGTTGTAAAATCAGAAAAGAAAATACGCTCCTCATCCTCCTCTAAGCCTAGGAAGATTAAAAACAAAAGTCATAAAACACATAGGGCAAAATCATATCATTATCCTAGGAAGATATCATATCATTAACCCTAGGAAGATATGTGTGGTAAAATGTCACTATCCTTTTCTAGCTTAAAAGAATCATGTCATTATGATCTCATGTGTAACATAGATGATCATCATGCATAGGGCTGTAAACGAACCGAATGTTCAATGAACATTTCATGAACGGTTCGGTAAAAAGTTCGTTTATGTTCGTTTATTTATTAAATGAACGAACATGAACAATAATTTACGATCGTTTAGTTAAATGAACGAACATGAACAAAATTCACGTCCGTTTATTTATGTTCGTGAACGTCCGATTATGCGTTCATTAACGTTCGTTTATATTCATTTATTTATATATGTTCGTATATCAAAACTTTTAATTGTATAATTTTTAAATTAGTTTGTTTAAACAAAACGACACTTATAAAACAATATTAGATGCATAATTTAATAAAGCTTATGATTGTTTGTCTATGTTCATTTATGTTTGATCGTTTATGTTCGTTTAGCTTTCGTTTAGTGTCTTAATGAACGAACATAAACGAATATGAACAACTCATTTTCTTAATAAACGAACATGAACAAGAAATATCGTCCGTTTAAGCGTTCGTGTTCGTTTATTTGTCCGGATAAACTTAAATGAACGAACATGAACAAGGCTCCGTTCGTGTTCGTCCGGTTCGTTTACAGCCCTATTCATGCATGCATTTAGGATGGACATTTTGACCAAGAAAACTTCATGGAGCAACTTTTCCATTATAGGTCAATTGTGTTGCAATTTTCGCTTCCAGCTTTCCACGTGGGTATAACCTAAGTTTAAGATAATCAAGCTTCTTATAAACAATGATTATAGCAAAAAAACACTATTTGTTATTTAAGAGATAAAAATACATTATCAAGAAATTTAGAAAAACCCCGTGCGTGCACGAGTATTATAACTAGTTTCAAGTTATAGTAGTTACTCTATGATATCAACAGGTCTTTATGTATGTCATACCACATCTCTTGTAGTAGCATGGTGTTTGAAGTATCGATTATCAATCAAATATATTGCAAGGCTAGCTTGGGCTCCACTAACCATTCACTTGACCAATACGAGAGAGGTAAATCACGACTGCCGAGAGTAAGCAAAACATAGGGGCTCAGGTTTTGAGCAAGTCGCCACCCTAAAATGACTTTTTATTAAAATTGACTGTAACACAAATGAAATACAAAAATACTATGATTTCGAGAGGTAGGTTAACTCCAATGATGCTTTGTACAACAACATACTCAATCCCGCCAGAGCAGGATATGAGGATGTAGAATGTAAACAGATCTTACCCCTACCCCAGGATAAATCCGAAGGTAAGGAGACTGCTTCCAGTAAGACCTCCGGCAACTGTGTACGATGAGAGTGCTCAGAAGTAAGTACGAGTGTGAAAGTGAGCAATAACAAAGATAAGCAGACAAAATACAAAAGGATAAAAACAAGCAAATAAGCATATATGGCATATAGGCAGAAAACCCACAAAAGAAGATAAGAGAAAAGAACGTAAAAATAAATAAGAAAAACGCCGCAAGAAACCCATAAAATAGAAAAGATAAAGCGCTAAAGAGGCAGGGAGACACGAGAAAACCATACAAGATCGAAAGCATAAATACAAAAAGCAAAAGGGCAAGGGCACCAAGAAAAACGCAGACAAAAAAAGGCGGCAAAAGGCAAACAAGACCAAAGCCAAAGAAAGAAGCAAACATCAAAGCAGGGTAACGTAAAAGGGCCTATAGCTAACGTAAGGCAAAAGGAACAAGAGAGGCCACTAAACACCTAAAGCCTAAAAGGAGCTAGGTAAGGGGCTATAATATCCAAAACGCAAAAGTCAAGGCTACTAAGAGACTCCTATAAGGCCTAAACGCAACAACTACCTCACACCCTCGTACAATCTAGCACAAACTACTCGCAAATTCTAATCCTATCTCTCCACATATTCCTATATGAGGTCATGTCCCCTGATAAGAGAAGCTCCTTTATGTTTTGCTTAAGTCTATCCTCCCACGTAAGTTTAGGTCTACCCCTCCTTCTCAAACCATAGACTATTAGTGATTCAACTCTATTTACTAGCGCTAATTGTGCCCTTCTCCAGACATGGCCAAACCACCTCAACCTCCCTTCTCTCATCTTCGAGATAATATATTCGACTTCAAGCGCTGCTCTGAAGACTCCATTCGGAATCATGTCAAAAATTGTTTTACCACAAGTCCACCTTAGCATTCTCAGTTCCGCCACTTCCACCCTGTTTGCTTGAGCTTTCATGATAGGCCAGTACTCTGCCTCATACATAATAGCAGGTCTAATTACCACCCTATAAAATTTTCCCTTTAGCTTAAAGGAAACTTTCTTATCGCATAATACTCCTGACGCCACTCTCCATTTCGCCCAGCCTCTTCTAAAACGGTGGGTTACGCCATCGTCTATCCTCCTTGATTTGTATATCATCAAACCCAAATATCTAAACGAATCCTTTAGTGAAAGGATCTGGCCTTTGATACGAACTCCCGTTTCTTCATTGTGGCCGATCTTGATCCTACCGAAATCACATCTCAAGTATTTCGTCTTCTCTCTGCTTACCCGAAGGCCATTGTCTTTTAGGGCCTCCCTCCAGTGCTCAAGTATGCTGTTTAACCCTTCCACCAATTCTGCCACCAACACAATATCGTCTGTGAATATCATGCTCCAATGCATGCACTCTTGAATCCTTCGTGATAACTCATCAAGAATCAAGGCGAAGAGGTAAGGGTTAATGGCTAATCCCTGGTGAAGTCCTACTTCCACAGGGAAAAACTCTGTAATCCCCACTGTGGACTGTTCGCGGGTCTTTGCCCCTCGTACATATCCCTAATGACTCTTAAGTATCTCTTTGTAGTTCCTTTATCTATCAGAATTCTCCAAATTAACTCATGTAGAACACTATCATAGGCCTTTTCTAGGTCAAGAAAGACTATATGCTAGTCTCTTTTTCTTTCTCTATACTTCTCCATGATGCTCTGTAGGAGAGGAAACGAGCCGAGCCAAGCCCGAGCTTTCCAGAGCTCGAGCTCGGCTCGTTTACATATAAAAAGATCGAGCTCGTTTCGAGCCTCATATTTTGAGCTCGAGCTCGGCTCGTGAATTGTTTTAAAAGCTCGAGCTCGGCTCGGGCTCGACTAACTTATATAAAATGTTGAATAAAATAAAGCTCGAAATCTCGTTAATCACAATAGGCTCGAGCTCGTTTTTTTAAACTCGTATATGTATAGAAAATATATATACGAATATATTTTTAGGGCTCGTTTAGGCTCACGAGCTTAATAGAGCTTTTTATATAAAGCTCGGGCTCGAGCTCGATTATTAAACAAGCTCAATCTTAGGCTCGAACTCGGGCTCGAGCTCGTTTAGGCTCGGCTCGTTCGAGCTTTTTACCGATCTGATCCCGAGCTTTTCACAAACGGTTCAGCTCGTTTTCACCCCTAGTGATAACCATAATACAATAACTAAACCACACATACCAAAACATATCTAACAATCAATATTTCTTGAGATATATTATTACACTAATGCTACATCCACTCAAATTTATCCACAAAAGACTCTCACACGTTGAGGTGGCGCGGGATGATTAGTTTTTTGTGGGATGATTGGTTTTTTGTAGGAGCCACTCCCACAAAAAACCAATCATCTGGCGCCACCTCAGCGTGTGAGATTCTTTTGTGAATGAATTTGAGTGGGTGTATCACTCCTCGTATTATTATGGATAAAATGTTATTTACTATTCTAATCAAGGTATTTTCATTGCCTATTACCATAATGGAGATAACAATAATACTGTAACAAAATTAGAGAAAAATAAATGACATGTGAGATGAGTAGGATTATGGGACCCATAACAATTAAAATGGACCAAGGAGAGACAGACAGAGAGTATGTAATTATTCGCTTATCCCCCACACTCCTTGTGAATCTCTGTCAATTCCTCCAGTGTTCAGGACTAAAATTCAGCAGATAGATAAATCTGTATGTACCTTCACTTTGAGTTCTCTTTTGGCACACTTTCTACAGTAACATAAAACTTCAAAACATCAACTCATACAAGATACAACTCTCCAGATAGTATATAACAGTACGTGTCAACTCGATATTTATAGTTAAAATATCCGATATACGGAACTTGGATACATATTTAGGTGGCGTATAAAATGTTTCGATACGTGTGTGACCTTAATGAGAAAAATAAAATGACATTTAGATAGATTCACTCTTTTTACTTGCTATATCAACAAAGAAATTTCTCAATCATATATAGTCCCGGGCGGCGTGATACCATTTACAATATTTAGTCTTTAACTTTAATCCAATTGCCTATTGTCAATAGTCAATTTGCAACATCAGTATATCAACATAAAAAAGACAATTTCTTGAGCTTTATGGACCCTTTATGTTACAAAGATTGATTAAGATTAGTGATGGTAAATCTATTTTTGTTATGCTTTTTGAAAGGGAACAAAAACTAGTTATGTCGGCGTATGAAATGCTAGTGGATTGTTTTAACTAATTTAATCATGTACAGAGAGTATAGACATTCAACACAAAAGTAAGCATTTTATGATGTGTAAACCACAGTCAATACTAATCTTCAGAAGATTTTGTTGTCTCTTTAGTTGTTTTTTATGACCTACGACCAAATACCAACAAGGAAAACACACTCTACATCAACAACGATAAAATGACACCGCAAATAAGGTAAAGTAAATAATACAGAATTGTCTAATGCAATTTGATCGGACAACACAATGGCAGTTTTACCAATATCATGACAAATTAGATAGTACTGCAGATTCTGTAATGAAATTCACATCGTATATATGATTCATGAATCAAATGGATAGGCTTATGACAACTAAGCAACCAAGAGGTGTTGGGTGCATCAGTGCATGACACGAAGAAAAGTAAACGAAGAAAAGTAAAACCTTTGGGATAGAGAATTTTAACAGTGTCTTCTAAAGATTAATGAAAAAATTGTTATACCATAACATGAGAGCTAAAACTATACAAGCAAAATTGAGAGTTGAAAAATCAAAAAATCATTAATACTCTAGAAAAAATGTTCACTATTCTTTCTATAACTGGTAGTTTATAACTGTAGGTAAATTACTGAGAGTAACAAACCGCTTGTTGTAACTCCGATGGCGCAGCTGGCAGAGCTACTTAACCGGACGTAGCCTTTTTAATAGCATATGTTCGATATGCTGTCAGAGCAATAGCAACAGCAGCTCCTACTGCAATTTGTAGTAAACAATAGATGGGTGATTAAGGTTGTGTTTTATCTCAATCAGGTCAAATAGAAAGTTTAGCTAAAAGGGGAACGGGTCAAATGGTTGAACAGAATGAAAGTAGAGCAAAGTTTATAGTTAATCCATACCACCTTATTAATCGTTTTTATTAAAAAAGTTAGCTTATTATTTTAATAACCACCTAACTGTTTTGTAATCATAATTAACACATTCATTATCTACTCCCGGATTTATCCGGGGGTAGGGGTAGGATCTGTCTACATTTTACCTCCCCCATACCCTGCCCTGGCGGGATTGGGTTTGTTGTTGTTGTTGTATCTATATAAGGTTTTTGCTAAGAAAAGAAAGTGTTTGCAGGTCAAGCAACTTGACCCATCCGTTTCAGCCCAACCCTGTTTTAACCCATTACACAATTCGCGTGACCCGCCCATAATTCCACCTTTAGTGAAATACAAAAAGGCATTACCTGAAGCAACAATGAGAGAACGGTTCACAAGCTGTTGGTAATGTTTCTTGTTTCTCCCCTGCTCAGTCTCGGGAATATTCAAGTGACATTGTTCAGCTGCATTAACAATCTTCCGGAAGACGCTATTCATATTATTTTCTTTTACATTGATATGTATTGGACCACCAATTTTCATAGCCTGAGAAATCTATAGATAACAGTTGTAAATTGCAATGTCAGAAGTCTGTTATTTTCATGAGGGTTTCAAAAGAAAAAAAATTATTAGAATAATATACCATCTTGGTCTCTTTGATTTCCATTGGAGATGATTGCGAGTTACTCTTAGCAGAAATAAGGAGACAAGGAACACCATACCCACTTTCTTCTCCTTCTCTAGCTACATCCATGAGCAATTCCGATGCCCTTTTTAAGGAATACTCATCCGAACTGTACCAATGTAATAGTGAATTATTATAGTGTGCAAGATAAAAGATCCTGTAATTACTATTATTTTTCTTCGAAAACCTTAGTAACCTATATATACCAAACTAAAAAACTACATCAGCACCTAATAAGACTTGAAAACATAGTGCATCAAGCTCACCTGTCATAAACAAAAACTGCTACATCACAGGCAGCTAATGAGTCCTTACTGGATAGAAATTCTTTAACATTATCTTCTTGAATTTCATGCAATATAAGTGTCTTCTTCATCCCCTAATTGGCACAGACAGCCGTCAATAAGATGAGCAGGGCATTCATATGTTAAATGAACCGAGTATAACAACGACTTTGCAGATTGCACAATAAATAACATTAAAGTAAGACTATGTCCATGTATACATCCAGTTTTGCCCTTCAGATGGTGGGACTACCTCATTTGTACAAAGAAAATGAAGGAAAGTATATAAGATCACCCAATAAGGATAAGGAATAAAGGCACCTAAAACAGAACAGGTGGATAAGCACACTAACAAAACACAATGTTTCACTCAGACACTCACCCCACGTTGCTCAACGGAATTGACTGTATAGAACTGTTTGCTTGTTATATCATAACTGTTTAGGAAAGGCCTGCAAACAGATTGAGTGCAGGCTTTAAAAGGTATAGCAGTAAACATGAAGGAAATGATAAACTTAATCTAAACCATCCAGTAAAAGTAGTTAAAGAGGCGCACCTTCCTACAAATGAGCTCAAAAGAGCAGATTTTCCAGCATTTTTTGGTCCAAAAACAAAGCACTGATAAACATTTCTGTCTGTATGTTTCTTCTTTACATCTAAGGATCTTTTCCTAGTAACACGAAAGGCTGTTGCCGGATCACCAGTATATCCCAAGTATCTCAAATAAGCCAAGCTTTGAGCTGGATCAAGTAACGTCATTAAGGTCCACTGCAACCAAAAGTTTAGTGTTACAAATTAAAATACTTATGAATACCTATAAACTTTTGCCTGAGATGATAGCACATACCTGAGAGATACCTACGGAGTAATTAACTACAGATGATAGCACATACCTGAGAGATAAACGCGGAAAGTTCTAGGTCTCCTTGTTCAGTTCTCTCCACTGAATCGTTGTAAGGAGCTTCATCCCAAGGACTGATAGTCGAAAAAATCACATGTAATGACTGTTACTAATGATGGAAAAATTGGGAACAATGTTTCATTTTTTGAAAAAATAAAATAAAATGAAGAAAGCTTCAATACTAGACTTGATTGAGTTGATTCATTTATTTCAGGAAAACAAGATCCAGTTTGCTCATATTACAGGATGCCAATTACACGGGCATAAAGTGCCAGTGGATGTATCGCATTAACCAGTCTTACGATTGGTTTAATTCATAAGATTAGATAGGTTGTTTAAGTCTCAAGAGTTACTACTTAAAGTGCAGATAAGGTGATGTCAAACACATGTAAGCAAGCTTGAATGTGAATACAACACTGATGTACTTATATATTGGCTTAAAAAATCTTCTTGAAAGGTTTATACCCAATATTAAGTTTCACAGTAACATGATAAACCTACACAAGATGATATCCAGCATCGTAACAATATTATAGGAAGTATTAGGTTCCTATCACAATTGTATCTTTTGCTTTAAACTTAGTACCAATTAAAGGAACATCTCAAAGAGCAAAATGCATCAATTAAGTCAATAATAAGAAATATAATATTGCTCCAAAGAGAAACCGACTCACTTTTCTGGTGCTGTTGAAAACAGCTCATCAAGTTCAGAATCTTGTAAAGCTCCATCCTATCATGTGCAAAGGTTTATGGTTTAAAACAGTTGTGCATGTCTGCTAAAAACTAATGAATGTCAATCTAAACTTAAGATGATGCTAAGGTCAGAACCACTTGACAGAAAATTATGTAATATAATGCAAGTACAAAGCTTACCTTGTTAGAGTCGAACAAACTAAAAATCCCCTTCAGGAAGTCCAAAGCTGCACTTGTCAATTCGACACTCTACAATAACACAACCGTTCAAGGATTTTTGCTATTTCTCAGTACTGATTAATTTATGATATCCACAGATCCAAGAAACCGGAGAATCATACAAACTTTAAGAACACGGCATGTTTAATTTCTTTTTAACCAAGCACATAGTGTTGCAAGAAAGCATAACTTGGTCCTTTTCTAATATAAGAAATATATATTCTCAACCAAATCCTGTTGTTAAAAAGCATGCAATTGCATAACATCCCTAAAGAATACACCGTAATGATCAATGGTACCAAATTTTATGTTCTACTTGTGTTAAAGAGAATGACCTGATCAGGAGCCCTTTCAGATAGAGCAGGAAGATTTTCTTTATGGAGTTCAAGTTCATCATTGTGATTGATTCCTTCAGGTACCTTCTCATTAACCACTCGCTTAACATCCTCTATTTCAGAAGGGCTGAGAGGAGCATTAAAACACTTAACCTGTCAATGCAAGGTAAACAACTAGTTCTTTATGTCATATACAGAAGCATTATTGCATTCTATTCTCAATCCATCACTGAATCACTTTTTTTTTTTTTTTTGAACCGCACTGAATAGAACACTTAGTAGACAAAAGAAGTCAAGGACCCAAGTCTAAAAGAAATGTAAAAAAATATCACATTTTGCAAGACGATATGTCGAGAATTACCTGAAATTTATTCAACTCATCGTCATTTAAGGCAGAATCCATATCATGATCACAAAGAACAAATATCCTTTTCAATGCTCTTATGCAGCGAGGTCTCAGACTTTGAGATTCTTGGTCAAACAAGGGGGCTGTTGGATGAAGCACCGCTTTTTGAGCATAATAAAAGACCTCAGCTACCTATGAAGATTGGGAAAATTAAGTTTACTCTATGATTGTGTCGCAATGTGCATGTACATATTATAATGGTAAGTTTGAAAATCAAGCAGCAACTAAAATCTCCTGCAATAATACTTCTCTATATGCATAACACCATAATCATCAAGCAAGTCAAGGGATGCTAAATAACACCACAAGAGGTAATAATCACACAGAGATAATCATCTTTTCATAGCACAAATCATCACATTTTACGATGATCTTCCTAACAATGACACACCTGAACAAGGTTTGCTGCAGAACACTCTATGCAAGTCTCAATCTCCCTAAACTGTTGCATTATTGGACCCATGACCAGCTCTAAGTTAATAGGATAATGCTCATCACGTAAATCTAGCATACATCCAGCCAATACCACCGGTATATTAGCCTACACATTCAAAAACCAAACTTACACAATAGTATTTCAAAATCAAACTTATCCAATACACAATAAAACCAAAAATATCAAAACCTTCAAACGCCGAATTTCCGGAAGCCAATAATTCTCAAGGCGAGTAAGCGTTTCAGGTTGATCACAAGCATACGTCAAAACTACTGCATCAGCAAGCAATAACTCTTCCTCAACCCTAGCCTTACCTTCCAAACTACATTAACAGAAAATATTGAACTTAAAACAAAACCAAAACTACTTAACATCAAACTACTTATCTCATTGTTAATCATACTTTTTTTTGTCATGTGCATTTTGGTATATATACCTTCGCTTGTTCTACCAATTTAGTAAGTTAGCCACTGAGTGGTAAAAACATTGTCTGTGGCCAAAAGAGGGCCAAGTCAGCATAAAAAAACTTTCTAATATGTTTGTTTTAGTATTTAAACTTCCATGTGCTAAATTTTTACAGTAGTTTGTTGTAATGCCATGTCTGCATATAAACTGGTTGTCATCAAAAAAGGACAAGTAGGACTGACATCTCGAACTTTTTAAATTATTGTATCTTTTATAAAATAGTTAAGATGATGGCGTGCACATCTATTAAACTACTTAAGATATTATGCATTCGGTGAATTCCGTAAAAAGTTAGATGTTAATTGGGGGGGGGGGGGGGGGGGGGGGGTCACTATGTATGTATATATATGTCTAACAATAATACACCGACAACAAAAGACCTTATATATGTCTAACAACAATACAGCTGTATGAATTTTGTGGTTTGTGTCACGATTCAGATTGAAGTATTTCGACCCTATATGACTCAAGTTCATGAAATTCTTAATTGGATAAGATAGATCGACGATTGAAATCTAAAACACGAGACATCAATCAAAAACGTTATAGTGTTGAGTGTTGTTGTGTTCTGAAAATGAGACCAAATGTGGTTAATAACCACCAACAGAAAATCAGTTATTTTCGGTTATTTACCAACCATTGTGTTGGTTAGTAAAGTCAGGAAATTAAAAGTCATTTCTGTTGGATAAACCGATAACAACGGATTAGTGAAAACCCTTTAAGGGCTTTGCCCCTTGGGCCCTAAAATGGCCTCTGCCCCTTGACCCCGCACTTTTGTCGTGGTGGTATCAAGCTAAGGAGTGTGCACTCCAAACCTCCTAACTCGTCTTGAGTTAAACTTGTATAAAGCCCTTTGATCTCAAGTAAAACACAATCACATAAAATAAGTTAACACGACAAATGCCATAATAAAAAAAAACAAAGATTAAGATAGGGAAAATACATATGTATGTGTTAACAAATGAATTAGGGATACATTTTAGGTCTCTCTATTTATATTTAACTCCAAGGTCAATCAAATTAACAACATTAAAGAAGATCAAGTAAGTTTTAACCTAGATGGAGTATCGATAATCTTAACCGGAATGCCATCAGGATAATACTCGGCAGGAAGAACAGTCTCAGGAAGAACCGGCACAACCGTTTCCAGAAATTCATCGGTAGCAGCAGCAGCTATCAAGCTAGATTTACCAGTACCAGCATCACCAACAACTACGACGCGAACCATATTCCGGTGACACGCCATCGCCGTTGAATTACCAGACATTTTAATAACAACTGTATATGAGAACGTAATAAAAAGAAGAAAAAAAAAGTGAGATCGTGTATTAACGTGAGCGGTAAATTAAATGAGATCTAGTTATGAGAATATGATCAGGAACCTGTGAGATGACGTTGAATATGTATTTAATTGGTAGTGTTGTTATCGTGCGTGATAATACTCATAATAGTGTTTAAAGAAATAATATATGCATGATGGTGGCTTGGAAAAGAAGAGATTAATGGACTGTGATGGGTGTGTAAATTTCCAAGAGGGAGTGTAAGCGACAAAATGAGCTTTCCTTAAGGGTATAAATGACAAAATGAGTTTGACGAAATTAGATAGTTGGATGTGTAAATTAATCGAGCTGAAGCTTATAACCTCAGATTAAATTTATATGTATTAGAAGCTTCTGTGTGCAATCATCTATCATATTTTGAAGGGGTTATGGGTCAAAGAAGTTACTAAAGTTTGCTCCAAAGTTCACCTAAGTTACTATAGTTTTTTTCGTTACAAAGAGGTAACTTAAGTAAACGGGTTTGTCATTTGGGTTACTCAAAGATTAAAAATGTTACATAAATGTTACTGCGAAGGTGGGCAACCGGCTGATTACCGGTTCCCCTTGTCCACGTCAGCACCAAAGTTTAAAATGTTACAAGGAAGTTACTATAGTTTACGGGTTTATTAAATAGGTTACTGAACCTTAAAAAAAAACTACTAAGCGTTTTTTTTTTTTTTTTTTTTTTTTTTTTTTTTTGCATTTTTCTCCTTCGCATATCTTTGTATATTTTCGTACATTTCTATCCGTTTTTATACGTTTATGAATGTTTTTCTCTCTTGTCATACTTTCTTTACATTGTTTTACGTTTATGTACGTTTTTCTCTCTTGTCGTACGTTTTTCTCCAGTTTCGTACGTTTTTGTCCATTTTTGTACGTTTTCATCTATTTTTCGTTTATTTTCATACGTTTTCATAGGTTTTCATAATTTTTTTATTACATTTGTGTGCGCATTTGTATGCTTGTGCACGTTTCTTACATCTTTTTACGTTTTCATACTAGTTTTATGGTTTTCTACACCTTTGTATGTTTTATACGTTTGTATGTTTTATACTTGTTATGTTTTATACGTATGTAAAAATGTGTATAAATAAACAAAATCGTATGAAAATGGAAAAAACGTAAGAAAAACAGAAAAAAAAATGTCTGAAAACGAAAAAAAGTGAGAAAAGCAGATAAAAACGTAAGAAAAACATACGAAAACGTAATAAACTGGGCGAAAAGGTATAAAACGGACAAACACATATAAAAGCGGAAAAAACGGACAAAAACGTAAGAAAAATGGACAAAAACGTATGAAAACGGAAAAAACGTAAGAAAAACGGACAAAACGTAAGAAAAACGGATGAAAGTGTAAGAAAATAGGCGAAAACGTATAAAAACGAACGAAAACGTATGAAAACAGAAAACCCGTAAAAAATGGGTCAAAAACGTAAGAAAAACGGACAAAAATATATGAAAACCAAATTTTGAGTTAAGTATAAACGGTCGTTAGGATAAAGGACTAACAGTGCAAATGGGTTTTGCAAATGGCCGTTAGCTAACGGAAAAAACTAACGACAATTAGTCTGAGTGACCATTTTTGAAATTAACGAAAAAAAAAAAAACCTATAGTAGAAGGTTAAAACATACAGAGTAACTTATATAACCGGTGACCAAACTTAAGTAACCTCTTTGTAACGAAAAAAACTATAGTAACTTAGGTGAACTTTGGAGCAAACTTTAGTAACTTCTTTGACCCATAACCCTATTTTGAAGTGTATTTAAGTAATTTGACGAATTAGAAGCTCTATAAATATTAGTTTAATTTCTAAAAGCTCATTTACATTAACTTGAACATATGAAAGTTATAGCAAGCTTGTAAAAGCTTCTATAAACTCGTGATTTGTCAAATGATTGCAAGCTATCTTATGTTAAATACTCTAATATCGCTTTCAAAAACTTGTCACCAAACACGCCTTATTGATGAAAAGATTTTCTTTTGACTTATTTTTTCGATTTAGTAGTTAATTTTCTAGTTTTATGTCATAATAAGTTACGAAAAAGTAAACCTATTATGTCACACCATGATTGTTATGATTGTATGATCATATCATCTCACATATAAAAATTGTATTTTAAGCCGGATCGTAGAATCGCTCGTGACATCATAAACAATTCGATTATACTACATACCATGTATTTTTCCCCCTTAAATCAAGCCCAATTTTGGCCTACATTAAGCCCATTTACATTATTATTTATTGATCGTTATCCTAAGAAAGAAATAAGAAATACAAAGCCTTGATTCTTAAACTAAAACGCAAACACAAGCTCATTTCTTCTCTGTATATCGTGTATATATATATATATATATATATATTTTTTTACCTAAATCATTTATTTAACAATTGAAACATGAAGTAACTATGTATAGCAATAGCAACTTTTTGAACCATTGATCAAGACCTTTCTCTCTCCTCTAACAAACTTTCCCTCCATTTTATCACCATTAAAATTCCTTGAAAATCATCAATTCTTTGATCGTTAAGCATTAATTCCCAAAACTAAATTGTGTATTCTATGCAGTTTTCAATTCTACATTGATTGATACGATTTTCCCCAATTTTTACCCTGTATTTCCTTTGTTCCCGTTTTTTGAATTTTGGCGCCAAATTTCAATTTTCAATTTTTTCATTCAGTGGAACAATTCACATCATTCTGATCATGTTTCAACTAGTTTGATTTGTTTCGGTGATATAATGGGCTGTTATCATGTCGACTAAAGGAAGAATGTCTAAAAGGAAGAAAACAGTTCCAAACAAGTATAAGGATACGGTGTGTAAACTAGTTAGGAATAATGAAATTGATGACAAGAATGAAGTTACTGGAACAGAGATGGAAGAGGGAAGCTTGGGTAATGGTGTTAATGATGCTTGTTTAGGGACACAAAAGGTTGAAGGTAAAGGTATTGAGTCAGAGGAGAGTTTGGATACTAATGAGTTCCCTGCACTTAGTGAGACTTTCAGGAAGGATAGGGGTAAGGAGCCTGTACCTATCAGGATGGATAGGGGTAAGGAGACTGAGCATGGTCAATCTAATAATCCAACCACTGTAAGTCAATCTCCTCATAATCAGTGTAACAATGACAAGGATAATAGTAGTTCATGTTCTGCTGATATTCCTAAATCTTTTGCTGAAACTGTCAAACCTGCTATACTTAAGAACAAATTGAGTTTGATACTTACTGAAATTAATGAGGGGAGGGAAGTGGTGGTATTTGATGATGAACTGTTGTTGGAGGGTAGTAAGAAATGGATGTTGACTTTGTGTGGTCATTTTGTGGGTTGCAAAATGTCATACTATGAGCTTAGGTATAATCTTGTTAGAATGTGGAGTAAATTTGGATTAAAAGACATTGTCTCTCAGAATGGTCTTTTTCTATTCAAATTTAGGGAAGAGGAAGGTATGAACTATGTGTTAGAAAGTGGACCTTGGCTTGTTAATAATAACTACTTTTGCTTCAAAAATGGGACCCAAATATTGTTGTTGACAGAAGTGATCCCACTGTGTTACCTTGCTGGATTAAATTGGTTAATGTTCCAGTTGAGGCATGGAATGTGAAAGGTATAAGTGCTATTGCTAGTAGTTTGGGGTACTCCAATCATTATGGATAAGGCAACTGCTAGAATGTGTGACCAAGGTACTGGAAACATTGGGTATGCTAGAGTCTTAGTTGAGATAAAAGCTACACAAGAGTTCAAGGATAAAGTGGAACTTTGCTACAAAAGTAAAGAACTCACCATATCCTGTTCAAAGTTTGTCAATGTAGAGTGTAGTTGGAAACCACCTAGGTGTAGTAAATGTTGTGTGTTTGGACATAATGATAGTACATGTGGGACTGATGTGGAGATGACTTCTGGAAAATTAAATGAGACTGATGAAGTTGGGACAAGTGCAGTTATGCAGAACAGAGGAATCAGTAAATAGGACAAAAACTTGGGTAATAAGGGTGGCCAGTTACACAGAAATCCAAAGGCTAGAGTTGAATTTAGACCTGTGAATAAGAGACAAACTGCTAGGAGTCAAAACTTTAATAATACCAAGAACAATAATACCCAAAGTAGCAAAACTAACAATGCTGATACTGTGAACAAAGATAACATTTCTAATCCTACTAGCCCACTAAATAACTCCAAGCCTACAAGCCCAAAAAGCCCATGGAAAGTGAGTAATGCTGATGTTGAGGAGCTAAGAAGGAGTGCTAACAAATTTGCAGTATTAGAGGATTGTGAAGAGAATCTATGCCCTATACCATTGAAGGAGAGGGATATTATGGATACTTGTGTTAACCATAAAAGAATACCTACTATGGAACAAACAGTTGGATGGAATGATGAAATGTTCAGGTACTTCAAAGAGAAATGGGGAGCAAAGTGGAAAGAGGAATGTCCTGATATGGAAGATGTGTTTGATGAAGTAAATGGGATAGCCAAAAGCATGACTGATAATGAATTATCTGGAAAGAATGTTGAGAGCCTGAATAAAGGACCATACCATGTTAACAATCTATGTCAATGAATCTAGATCTTAAAGTTGCTACTTGGAATGTGAGAGGTATGTGTAACAAGGATATGCAAAAAGATGTGAAGAAGTTTATCAGTGATGAAAGTCTGAGTATTTGTGCAGTTTTGGAAACTCATATTAAAGAAAATCAAATCAGTAGGATTTGTGATTTTGTGTATGGAAGTTGGAAATGGTGCTCTAATATGAAGGATAGTGATAGAGGATGCAGAATCATAGTTGGTTGGAATGAAGATCATGTTAACATTATGCAACTGCATTCTAGTAAACAAGTCATTTTGTGTCAAGTGGAGATTAAGGGAACCAGAGAAAGTTTCTTTTGTTGCTTTGTCTATGCTGCTAATTATGGTAAAGAAAGGAAAGATCTATGGAAAACTTTGGATAGATATAAAAGCTTCACCAATAATAAGCCTTGGATTCTTATGGGAGATTGGAATGTGAGTCTGCATATTGAAGACCACTCAGAAGGAGGATCTGCCTTGAGAAATGATATGATTGATTTTCATGAATGTCTCAATAACATTGAAGTTGAAGATATTAATTGTTCAGGAATCCACTTTACATGGGTTCAAAGCAGACTCAATCCAAATAGTGGTATTATGAAGAAAATAGATAGAGTTCTTGGGAATTTGGAATTCATGAGTAAATTTACAAGCTCTCATGCTGTTTTTCTTCCCCATCTCACTTCTGATCATAGCCCTGCAGTCCTAATAATCCCACAAATGATGAGGAAGAAGCAAAAAGCTTTTAGATTCTCAAACTTTATTGCTGATAAGTCTGAGTTTTTAACAATTGTGTAGGAAGAATGGAATGTTCAAGTGGATGGTTGTTATATGTTTAAGCTTGTGAAGAAGTTAAAAGCTCTCGAGTTGCACATGAAGAAGCTTAACTGGAAATTTGAGAATCTTCATGAAAAAGTTATTGAATGGCAAGAGAAACTGAAAGTGATTCAAAGTAAAGTTGATAAAGACCCCCATAATGCCCTGCTAAAGCAAGAAGAAGCTGTGATCTTAAGTGAATATAATACTGCAGCTAAAGATGAAGAAAAGCTCTTAGCTCAAAAAGCAAAATTTGATTGGTTGTGTGATGGTGATAGGAATTCTAAGTTTTTCCATACAGTCATGAATGGGAGAGCTCACAAGAGTAGAATTGAAGCTGTGAATGATGAAAATGGGAATAGATTTGAAGGAAGTCAAGTGGCTGAGCAGTTTGTTAAGCACTTTCATAATTTTCTTGGTGTGGCCACTGCTGTGCAGGGTTGTGATTTGAACAATTTGAGACCCAATACTGTTTCCAATTTTGATGCTGAACATATGATCAGGGAGGTTAGGGATGAGGAAGTGAAAGAAGCATTGTTTGATATTAGTGATAACAAAGCTCCTGGTCCTGATGGATATTCTGTAAAATTCTATAAGAAGGCTTGGGCTATTGTTGGAAGAGATGTTTGTGATGCTGTCAAGGAATTTTTCAGAATAGGCAAACTTTTAGGTGAGGTCAATGCTACACTTATCACCCTTGTTCCTAAGAGTAAGACTCCTATGAAGGTATCTGACTATAGACCTATAGCCTGTTGCAATGTTATATACAAGATCATCAGTAAAATCCTTACCAATAGAATAAAAAATGCTCTATGCAAACTTGTTAGGCCTTGCCAAAGTGCATTCATCCCTGGAATACAAATTACAGACAATATCCTCCTCACTCAGGAACTTCTTAAAGGGTATAATTGGAAGAATGGGGCTAGAAGAGTGGCTTTGAAAATAGACATACAAAAAGCTTATGATACTGTTAATTGGGACTTCCTGGAAGGTATTCTTAATGTTTTCAAATTCCCAGCTTTAATGGTCAAATGGATTATGGTGTGTATTAGATCTGCTGCTTTCACAATAAATGTCAATAATGAGAGGGTAGGATATTTCAAAGGAGGAAGAGGCCTTAGACAAGGGGATCCCATCTCTCCTTATATCTTTACCATTGTTATGGAAGTTCTCAGTCTTCTCTTGAAACATCAGATAAAGGAAAGTGGCAATTTCAAGTACCACTGGGGATGTAAAGAGCTGCAAATTTCACATTTATGCTTTGCTGATGATCTTCTTGTTCTTTGTCATGGAGATGTTAACTCAGTGAAAGTAGTAAAAAGAACTTTGAACAAGTTTAGTGAAATCTCTGGTTTGCATCCTAATATAGGAAAGAGCACTGTGTTTTTTGGTAATGTCCAGAATCATGTCCAACAACAGATTCTTGATATCCTTCCTTTCAAAGTGGGATCCTTACCTGTCTCATACTTGGGAGTTCCTCTCATCACCAAACAGATTAGTTTTACAAACTGTAAGTGTCTAATTGATAAGGTAAAATCAAGGGTCTCTAATTGGAAGAATAAGATGTTGTCATATGCTGGAAGACTCCAACTTATTGCATCTATCCTCTCAACCATGCAACTATATTGGGCTTTAGTTTTTCTCTTACCCAAAGTTGTTACCAATGATATCAACAAAATTTTAAAGGGTTTCCTTTGGTGTCAAGGTGAATTGTCTAAAGGTAAAGCTAAGATAGCATGGAAACAAGTCTGCAAGCCTAAAGATGAGGGTGGCCTTGGTATTTAAGATCTTGCTCTTTGGAATGAAACTCTTCTAACCAAGCATCTGTGGAATGTGGCTAGTAATAAGGATTCCTTATGGGTCATGTGGATTAAAACTGTAAGGTTAAAAGGTTCTAGTGTCTGGGAGTTGGAATGTGATAAGAATTCAAGTGCATGATGGAAACATCTTATGACTCTGAGGGACAAAATTAGAGACCATGTTATCAGCAAAATTGGAAATGGAGCTAGTATTTTTCTGTGGCATGATAAATGGTGGGGTCCTGAACCATTAAGTCATCATATTCCCATGGATGCTATTACTCATGCAGGCTTAAATCATTCCTTAAAAGTCAAAGACATTATCAAAGAGGGATAATGGTGTTGGCCTGATGGTTGGAGTAATGTTTTCCCTGTTCTTCAAACAATCCTTGTGCCTAAGTTGGATGAGGAAACTAAAGATAAGTATCTATGGCAAACCAGAGATGGTAAAAGTGGCAACTACTCTACCAATAGGGCATGGAAAGACCTGAGAGAAAAAAGTCCTAAAGTGGAATGGAGAGATCTTATATGGTTTCCCAACTGTACTCCAAAACATTCCTTCACAATGTGGATTGCAGTTAATGGAAGACTTTCAACACAAGATAGGCTAAGTAAATGGTAGCCTGAGAAACAAATGAGTTGCTCTCTGTGTGAAACATGTCCTGATTCTTTAAATCACCTTTTCTTTGAATGCCCCTATTCAAGTGAAATATGGGCAGACTTAAAGATCAAGTCTAATCAGGAGAATGTCCCTAATAAATGGGAAGATATTGTGAGATATATGGTAAACTTGAAGTTCAACAGATCAATAAAAAGTGTGTTGAGAAGAATAGTGCTTGCAGCATGTGTCTATTACATCTGGAATGAGAGGAACAAAAGGCTATTTACTACTGAAAAAGGAGCACTAAAGAACTTCTCTCAACTGTGATTCACTATATCAGACTGAAGCTAGCCAGTTTACAAGTCAAAAATTCTTCTTAAGTTGTGGAGATTGGCAAGAAATGGAAAGTTATGATGAATATTAAGAGTAATGAATGTGATCTCTTGGAAGTAATCTGAAATAAGGTTGCTTCTAAGGAAGAATATAGTCTGCATGTTTCAGATCATTGCAATTGTGAAGTTCCTTGTATCTTGGAGTCCTAACTGTGTGACTGTACCTACTATAGCCTCTTAGTATCTTCTGGTTTGGCCTTGGGAGGGAACTAGAAAGCTAAGTTTGGCTGATGTAGGAGGTCTATCATAGTATGGATGTACCATAAAGTAGAGCTTCCTTTTGTGGAGGGTAAATGATCTTGGAGGGGAATGCAAGTAGTGTGGAATTGAGAGTGGTGAAAGATGACACTTCATGGTCCATTCTTTGCTTTCCCACAGGAAGTAATGGTGGTCATCATGGAGGGAGAGTGTTTCCATACATCTGAAGCCTTCCTAAGAGAGGGAAATGTAGGGTGTTTTGGAAGAGCCCCCCCCATGGATGGGTAATGGTTCCTAGTGAAGCCATCCTCTATTTCTGCTATTGCTACTGTGGTGGAAGGTTGAGTGGTATAGTAGAATAGAGAGATGGAAATGTAGCTAGATGGTAGGTGCATCTAAGGTGAATTGAAGTATTTGATGAATCTTTGAGTTGATGGATCAAGATGGTTCCTGAATATGAAGTAGCATGGGAGATATCAGACATATTTCTTTGTCCCTTTGTGTATATCAGATATCAGTATGTTGTTTGATTCTGATTTGGGATTTGTCCAAATTCAGATTGTTATCTTTATTGTAAATGTTGGAAGCTAATATAATTCACCTTTTGCACAAAAAAAAAAACTATGTATAGCAATATTAAACCAAAAAAAAAAAAAAAAAAAAAAAAAAAAAAAAAAAAAAAAAAAATCTTCGGCAAAAATGCATATATATCCTTCCTAAAGTGAATAATTGCATATATATCCTTTGTACAAGTTTTTTATGCACATAATACAATGGTTATTATGCATGCTTCGGATATATATGCAATTTTCCATTTTCGGGAGGACATATATCTAATTATATGAACTTTGATATTTTCATATATTATCTAAATTAGTCTATTATATGAAATATTACTTGGAAATGTGTAAAACTACAATCCTTGTTAAAAAAATCTACATTTTATCCGATCCTAAGATCATAATCTTGCAAAGACGAAAATAATCTCATGTACGATCTTGAAAACATCGTGTCACACAAAATGTGACGCACAAGAATACAAATACGCTCACCTTTGCATTATGAGTTAGTTTTACTCTCTTGGGTTTCTTTTTTAAGTGACGCACAAATGGCCTATTTTTATGTTAGATTAGAACAGTTTGGTTTGAGTCTCGTTTGTTAGTATCTAAGGTGTTTGTTGTTAGATTTCTCTAATGATGTGCAAAACTTGATTCATATCCGGAATTGAATCGTAATGGATATTTGATGGGTTAAACTTTGTTGGTTATCAATCCATAATATGAGAGATGTTGGTTCTTAGCTCAGTTTGAAACCGGATAATTTCTTGTAAATAAAAGAAATAAAGTCATTAAACAAGGTATTAGTCTTTAAAAAGGTTGAGTCAATTCACGGTTCGGTGTGAGACCAAATCAGTTCTAAGCATGATTCAAACTGATACCATAAGGTCCAATTCTCAGTCTCAATATTTTTTCATTTCCGGCTTTGATCTTGTCCAATTCTAGAATGTTGCACACCCCAAGTTAGTTAGACTTGAGTTCGCCAATCATTATATCGACAATGTTTACCCAACTGAATTGGTAGCTAATTGGTTTTTGCCTTGCAAACCTAGGATGTGAAAATTGTTGGACATCTTATAGCTAAAGAGATAGCTATAAGCGGGACTTCTATGATTTATACTCTCAAACTTACTCAAGGGGTGTTTGTCAATATATGATTATAGAGCCTATTGTTGCCTCACGATTTGAAGGGGTGTTTGTCTAAGTTATTTGATGAGCTTATTAGCTTACTGATAATTTTATAAGCTCATAAGCTCATTTTTTGGGCTTATGAGCTTATCCACTTGAGCTTATAAGCTCAACTGAATAAGCACTACATAAGCCTGGAAAATTGAGTTTATGAGCTTATAAAAAGTTGATTTTATAAGACACCCTTAAGTGGATAAGCTCATATGCCCCCCAAAAAATGAGCTTGTCAGCTTGTAAAGTATTAGTGAGCTCATAAGCCCACAAATAAGCTTAGGCAAACACCCCCTAACTTCTCTTTTGGTATTGCTATTACTAGCCCATTTATAATGAGAAAGCGAACGTGCAAACAAAATGATGGTCTTACATTCAGCTGAAATAATTACAGTCCTTTATGATTGAATGTTCTTTTTGTGATGTACTTGAAAATGTATCTGTAAAGAAAGCAGACAAAATTATGCTGCTGTAACATACAAACTAATTTGAGTATTATGTAGTCAAATTAGATTAAGAAAAGCAACTTGACAGAATGAAGGGAACATGGAAACTATAAACCATGAAATGATGAAATTAAGCTATAATCTGGCTTCAGTATTGGCCCAGTATAAGCTTCTAATTCTTACCCAGACTGAGCCCTGTAAGCTGTAAGGTGGCTTCACTATAAATTGTAAGCTAGTTTATGTGAAATGGTACATTCACATAGTTCCCAAGGAAATTGTAGTATAATTTAATTTTCTTGTTTTTCACTATCAATATTTACTTGACACATTTATGTAAAACTATTTTTTGTGAATATTATGTAAATATAGCATTCCTTCTAGTTTATACTGTAAGCTATAAAGTATAAACTGGCTTCACTATTGGCCCAATGTAAGCCCGTAAGCATATACACAAGATTTTATAGCTATAGAGTATCGACCAATTGTTTAAGAAACTCATGATCCACCTCCACGCATGACTTTGGTCCGCAACATGACTTATATCAACCAGCAATACTTCTCATAGCTCCGATATATAAATCTAGTTAAATTTAAGTAATCATATTATAAAGAGTGAATTACATAATTGGTCCTTGTGGTTTGTTGAAAATTGCAGAAAATGTCCCTGTGCTTTTTTTTTGACGCGTTTCGTCCCTGTGGTTTACAAATCTTACGGATTTTGTCCCTCGTCCAAAAATGTCCGTTAAGTGTCTTGCGTTGTTAGTCCTTCGTTAGTGCAGTCCGTTAAGTGTTTTGCACTGTTAGTCCTTCGTTAATAAATTTTGCACCGTTAGTCCTTATTTTTTAAAATATAGTTTTCCCCAATTAGTCCCTCCGTTAATAATAGTTTTCACCCGTTTTTGTCCCTTTTTATCCGTTTTCGTTCGTTTTTTATCCGTTTCCCCCCGTTTTTTTACGTTTTTCGTCCGTTTTTTACGTTTTTATCCCTTTTCGTCTGTTTTTTACGCTTTTGTCCGTTTTTGTCTGTTTTTTATCCGTTTTCGACCGTTTTTTTACATTTTTATTCGTTTTCGTCAGTTTTTTTTTTTAAGTTTTTGTCCGTTTTTGAAAAAAAAATATATATCAAATTTTTAAAAAAAAAATTGAATAAAAAATTTCAAAAAAAAATATTGAACAAAAATATTTAAAAAAAAAAAAACGGACATTGAAAAAAAACGGAAATATTTTTAAAAAAATATATATATTTTGAAAAATATTTTTTTTATTCAAATTTTTTTTTTGAAATTTTTTATTCAAAATTTTTTTTAAACGGACACAACGTAAGAACAACGGACAAAACGAAAGAAAACAGACAAAACATAAGAAAAACGGACAAAAAATTACGAAAAACGTAAGAAAAACGGACAAAAACGGATGAAAACCGATAAAAACGTAAGAAAAATGGACAAAAACTATATAAAACGAAAGAAAACGGACGAAAAACGTAAAAAAACGGGGGGGACGGATAAAAAACGAACGAAAACGGATAAAAAGGGACAAAAACGGGTGAAAACTATTATTAACGGAGGGACTAATTGGGGAAAACTATATTTTAAAAAATAAGGACTAACGGTGCAAAATTTATTAACGAAGGACTAACAGTGCAAAACACTTAACGGACTGCACTAACGAAGGACTAACAACGCAAGACACTTAACGGACATTTTTGGACGAGGGACAAAATCCGTAAGATTTGTAAACCACAGGGACGAAACGCGTCAAAAAAAAAGCACAGGGACATTTTCTGCAATTTTCAACAAACCACAAGGACCAATTATGTAATTCACTCTATTATAAATGTTGTTTTCACACAAATTGATATATAAGCTAAAATTTCATCACCCCTTTCGCTCCTTGCCTTGAATGGCCCGTCTTCGAACATTAGTAACTAGTAAGTGTGAAAGTAACTATAATATAATACTCCGTAAAGTTTAGAGATATGAAATACAACTTCAAGTAATCTACATATTTTCAAGTAAATCTACTTTCAACCAAAAAAATTGTCTGCAAAGAGAACATAATTTCGTACATGAAAGACCGTTAATATGGAACACTTGCCCTCTCTAGCGAGCATAAATACCAATACTCAAGGAAGATGGAAAGTTGGTTTAAAAAACGGATTCAAGTCGAAAAGAAATAATACAGAATATTTATACTTTTGTTGGTAAATGGATTCCTAGCGGGATATCACTATAAGGATTTAAAACAAAAACATGGAAACATATTTTTTTCAAAGAAGTTCACGTTTATAATGAGCTGACTTGAGACTTCTGAAGAAGCCCACCACAGGCACCATCATCATCGGTTAACCTCTAATCTACTCAATTTCTAAGCACATGCCATGTACAGATTAAAAGTGTGGTGTTAAAAATCAAGCAAATATAGAATAGTTTGAAATTTACAAGTTTAACTTCAGAAGTCAATATACAATTTACAAGGCTTAATAATAATTATAATAATCTCACTTTCTATGAAATACTGAAACTTGATTTTGCACATATAGTTTAACAAAGGAATTTGACTAATAATCAAATACCCGAAAAGAACCCCTAAATTAAACGAAGTTAAGAAGATTTACTTTGTATGGGTTGTGGTTTACTGGAAAATTAAAAAATTAAGACGGCTACTGTCTTTTTTAAGAGAAAGTTAATAACAAATCACAACATGCAATATTGCAAAAAGCACATACAGTAGGGCCAACAAAAGTAAGTGTCGAAAAGGTGACTAAAACCTAAAGTGATGATGGTAGAGTCTTGAACTAAAAGAAGAAGCAACTCATCCTCCACCATGCATCCCACTTTCCCATCCTATGGCAACAAGAAATGACAATTTTTTAATGGGCGCTCCAATATTGACTTTGTGATATGGTGAATAGATTGGTGGGTTTTGTAAAAAATGATGCACACTGTCGATTATCAAACAACCAATTGCATAAACTCGTCTATGGGACTGACATTTGGAAATTAAACAATGGCCAGGTTACGGGTTGTGACGTTGGGTAAGGGGTTTGAATAGAGGAGGTTAAAGCAGCCGAGAAAAACTTAATCCATGCTTTATATTTGGCCAACTTAATCTGTTGGAGTTAGAACATAACCTAAATCAACCCATTTCAAATAAATGTGTAACAACATCCAGCCTATAATTTTGGTGTCTTATCCATATACCTAACGGTTTCCTACTTATGTTAGGGGGCAGTACTCCAATAACCGTAGAGCTGAGAATTTATAAGTTATAAAAAGAATAAGGACAGCCATGTATGTGGGCAAATTATTTATCAAACACTTTCCATGTGCTTGATTAGTAATCTTAACACACTTAGCTCATGGTGATCGGTGCTAAGTACCGGTCACAATTTCAATTTTTTTACTTATTAGTGAACTGATTTAGGTTGTGTTTTATCTCAAACGGGTCAAAACATAATAAATTAGTAATAATAATAAAAATAAAAAACTGTATAGAAAACAGGTTCAAAGTCGCCAAAGGTCTATTTTTCATATCACACATCCTCCTAGATTATTTTTATTCAAATGTTTACACTACTATTTCTGTAATCTGAACTAACACATTAAGTATTTATTAAACATGAACAAAAAGTTTTTTGGGTCAACCCAACCGGACATGTTTTGGCCCAAACCCGTTTTTTGACCTCTTATCCAACACCACCCAACCAATCACCTACCCACCTCTAGTGATGAGGCTCCATAATGTACAGTTCTAGGCCACAGCAGACAAATACCAAATTTTGATTAATGGAATTCGATAAGATCGTAGTTCTTTTCCTAAAAAGCATATTTTTTGTCATTTACCTATTAGTTATTAGAAGTAATAATAGAATAACTATATTTACCTATTAGTTGATAATTACTCATGATCGTTTTCTAGCATCATCTCCTGTATCTTGTATCTGGACAAGGTCATCATGGGACCCCATTCAGGTTATTTTATAGTTGACGCATTTTCATGAGTGTAAATGGACAGCATGCAAGTTTTACGCGTTATTGCATTTCCCCAGCGACTTCTATACATGGTTTCTTTTTTGGAGAATTATGTAATCAATGTAAGACACGTAAAGGGTTAGAAACTTACATGATCTGCTTAAGGGAGTCAGACACCATGTTTCCAACTTGTTACTGCACCAAAAGAATTTACGGATGCAATCCTTTGACCAGTAAACATGTTTACATACATACATTTTAACTCGGCCAAAGCTATGCAGATCACTAACAAATCCTTCAATCATGGATCATATTATAATGTAACAATAGAAAACTTGGAGCTCAAAAAGATAGCAGGCATGGAACCTATATAACATATTCTGCAAGACAATCAAAAATAGATAATTCACTTCTTGAACATACTCAAGAGGCAGGATTAGCGGCCGGACCCACAACTGAATACAAGGATTAAGCAAAAAGCTGTGGTGACAATGATAGTGAAAAGTTAGGTAAAGAATGAACCATATACGTAGTATTCGGTTTTGTCTTGTTCTAGCAGAAATGGACGTTTATGATTAAATTCAATAAATAATTTATCACTTTCAGTCGGTTGACTGTAGTAGGGCACGAATGAATTAGTGCTAAAAAGACACCATGATAGATACAGATACAGATGTTGGTACAACCAATCATCATAAGAGAGTGACAGTAAGCACATTGCTTGCGTGCATTTCAATTTTGTCTGCAGTTGGACCTTTAAGCCATCAAATCCTTTTATCGGCCAGCATCATGTGAGAAATAGTAGTAATCCTTTTGGTTAGGAATAATACTTCTAATAATATATCCTAGTAATAAGTGTTTGATCTCAGCGCACGTACTAACCTACCAAATTTAGCCCAAAGAGAAAGGGGTATCAACATACACACTGATACACATAGTCACATACACAAACTCAAAAATGCTGAAGGTGTCAAAAGAATCATATAGTAAGGTATTCTCAGATCTTTATTTTGCTGGTAAAATAAAGCAAGGCATTCTCCAAAACCATGTTAGTGTCTTTTTAAACCTAAATTTGAAAGCATGGAACATGGGATACAGGATGTGAAAATAAATAAATAAAATCTGTTCAAAAACTGAAGCTTACTCAGTTAATACCAAAGTTTTAGTCCAATTTCACCGCTGTGGTCAAACAGGCTCTTTTAAGATTAGAAATTTCAAAATTTTATAAATTTATATATCTAAATGAGGTGCATTATATTTCCAAGATCAACAACAATAGTGCACTAAGGCCTTGTGACAAACGGGAATGGAAGTCCTTGTATGCAGATACAACGGGTCGGTTATGGGTCAAAATGGTAATCTGTAAGAGCGAGTCAAGTTGGTCTGACTCGCCACATGTTATGTATTTTGTAAGAGCTTAATTGTATATATATGATTTTACAAATACAAAAAAAAGAAGAATCTCTCGAAATATAGTTTAACTTTCCTTAGAAAGGGATTTTGGAGGTTTTATGCATATATATTGATTTAGGATGACCTTCAATCCGTACCTGTATCCTTTTTTATGTTAAACTTTCTGAATTAATATTTGAGTTGTTATAAAAAAAACTTAACCCAAACCAGCAAAATAACGGTTAATTGTCAAAATTCCACCTTTATATGCACTCTCTCCCTTGCATATTTACTTATAGATGGTTGCCATGAATCTACCTAATCTCATCATCGTTCCAAGACTTTAACCCAATCCATATCATAAATCCCTCTATGTAATTACTTACACATTTACAAGATATGTTACTATGCTAAATCCTGAGCCAGCTGATCCGTTTTGTTAAATGCATAATCATTCTTTGAACAGCTAAAACAAAAGTGGGGTCCTTGAATAAGATCATGGTTTTGTGGACTTCGAAAGTGAAAGTTAGCAGGCGGATGTAAAAAAGATACTGGTAACATGCATATGGTATAATTACCGAGTGAAAGTTTCTATTTTCAATTGATAATGATGATTCATTCCTTCAAAAATCACATGACTAGAATTTCCTATAAAATGAATCCTAAAAAAAACTGAAAAATTCATAAGATTTTATGTAGAGGGATTAACACAAATGTCCCAACGTGGAACTTATGTAGAAGCATCAGATCAATCTCAGTCTCCATTTAAGGCAGCATCATTTAAGAGTCATTCATGCAGAATGAAAAATCTCTACCTGAAAACTTCAATTTATCATGATAGTTTTTGTTAAAGTATAAAACGAAATGAAAAATCTCTACCTGAAAAGCTTTGAGTGTCCTTAAGATCCTCATTGATGAAGAAGAACATGCTGTCACATTTTATCAAGTTTGATATTCTATAATACATGAGTAATGCAAATATCATACACGCGTGGATTTTTCAATTTTTGCATAAAGGAGGCTAGTGTGTAAATAAGGTAAAAATAACATGGGAATGTTGACAAACGCGGCACACGTCTTCAGTTAGTGCAAAAAACCATCATGATAGGTACGGATTTTGGTACAATGCATAAAATATGAGAAACAGAATTTCCCATTAGCTGGACCTTTTAGGAACCAAATTTCATTTTGTCAACAGCACTAAAGAAATGTGGGTCAATTTTTATTTTACTTATTTGGGTCTCTTTTGTATTGAGTTTTTATGTTAAAGTAATTACCAAAATAGACTAGTCGTCCTACGACATATCACTTTCTAGACCTAAAAATTTCAAAAGTCAGGCGACTACTAACAAGTGTCCACTTGTGATATGTGAATTAATATTTTTTTCGACTCTAAGGACACGTGTCAAAAGCAGACACGAGTTGCCCAAAAAATGAGTCGCCCTCGGTCTACTTTGGTCTTTTGAAAATTTTAGGTCTAGAAAATGATAAGTCGTAGGGCGACTAGCTGTCTATATATTTTGGTAATTTTCCCTTTTCTGTTAATTCTCTTTTGATCTAAGTATAATGTCATTTCAAGGTGACCGTCTAGTTTTCATGGGTAGTAATGCTTCCATGTATATACTATATTTCATGCCCACGGTTAATTAGTTTTTTTTATAGCATGATATTTGGTACATTCGGCCAAACTAGTAGTAGACATGCATCAATGCATGATCCATAGAAATAGTCCCCTTCATACAGTCCAGGCTAACTTCAGGCCTCCATGTTCCCCAAGTAATTAATAGCCCCTCAATATTCGAACCTACTACCTGCTTAGACCAAGCCCCAAGCTTTGTCAACTAGGCCAGCTCCTTAAGGTTAATCAAGGTTTTCAATTTGCAGCCTTAATCACCTTCTACCCAATTTCCACGCAGATCATGCTTTTAGATAATTAAATCAACAGTGGTCACTATATATCCTACACCTTTATCTTAGGCGATCGAATCATAATGGGTTTATGATTTTTAGTACGACAACAGTACTTTTCTGTAAGGACTAATAGTTGGTCACTCAAATGCATGTCTAATCACATCCAAGATAAAGTGATGGGCCACATTCTTTGTCATAGGACCGTACATGTGTTAGCCACCTGAGAAAATTAAAGGTGAAATTATTTTAAACAAAGTGGTTTAGTGCTATCTTATTATATTCCTAAACACGGTAATGCCAATTTAAGCATAATGTTTCTTCAGACTCTTTAAAATTTTGAAATTAACCTCCCTTGCTGTAACAAAATTCAGAATAACATTTGAATTCGTTTGCGCACAAACATAGACATGTCAAGAAACACTTCACGAAGAACATATACTAGTCTTGTTGGAATGTTGGTAACAGTTTTACAAGTGATATAATGCCAGCAGAGTGAACTGAGCTTTTTGATGATTCCTAGTAACTCAAGGTAGTATATGTGTTCAGAACTGACATAAAATCATTATGAACAAAAAGAAAAACTGAGATGTTGTATCACAATAAATTAATACCCTGTGGCGGATGTAAAGGTAAACATGATAACAGTATTTATCTACTGTGACTGTTAACGCAGAGGTAGACACGGTATCTGTCCTTAATATTCGGTATGCACTTATAAACAAAGGGCAACTAAATTAAGTTTAGGAATCAAACTTACTTGAGAGCTAGCATCTGTTAGTACATAAAAAAGAGGATTATTATACTTGAAGATAAAAATTAACTTTATATGTCAGTGCTCTTCATATGGAACAACAGTGAGATGACTTTTAAGCAATCTTGAACTTAAGTGAACTGGAATACTGAGAAAGTTAGATGCCTATTTCATAGCTTCAAATTCCAAAGGAAGTATGCATTATGCATGCACAAGCTGACACCACAAAAATTCAGCACTATAAATCAAATGACTGTGTGCAAAGGCTATCTTTTAAGGACTTCATATTTAAGAGAATGAAAAAACAATTATGTATAGAGCGAGAAAATTCGCTTATTTTTATACTGGTGTTAGCGATAGATGTGCAATATACACATAATGCAATCATCTTATCATTAATCAACTCAAAGCATGCCGTTAACTACACTGGAGTATATTGGACTTGAAAGGAATTGCACTACTATGTTTGGAATAGAAAGTTCTCCACAAATTTTAAGGGTAAAAGATAAAATTAGAAAAGCATGTTCCACTTAGTTCAAGATCAATCGAGTTACTAGTAAGTACATACAAAAAGTGATTGACTTCGGTTCATCTCCGATTAGGAGTCAAATGTCCATTTTGGCACTTGAGCTTGTTCCACATCTCGAGGTTGCCTTGTATATGTGTATCTCCACTAGTTCCTATATAAGGAAGGGTGACTCAACCCAAAGAAAGAGTGAAAGAAACATGAATACCATAATAGACATTCCTAAGGAGAATGAAGCTTCTCCTAACCAAGAGAAGCAAAACAAGACCTTTTTCCTTTCTAATCTTTGGTATTCTATAAAAAAACACCGAGAACAACATGCAAAAAGAATTATTCATAGTATCAAGGTTGGGATTGCCTTGGTATTAGTTTCACTTCTCTATCTACTTGATCCAGTATTTGAGCAAGTAGGAGAAAGTGCAATGTGGGCTATCATGACTGTTGTGGTTGTCTATGATTTCTTTGCAGGTCAGTACTAACACATGTAATAGCGATTATTCTCTAGCTCTAATAGCAGGTAAATTGGTCAGCTTATCGAGTTTTGTAACAAGTCCATCTCTTTGATGATACGTGTGGCAGGTGCCACATTAAGCAAAGGGTTACTGCGTGGAGTTGGAACAATACTTGGAGGTGGATTAGGGTGTGTGGCAGCAATTTTGGCAGAAGATTCTGGAAAGACCGGATTCACAATAGTTGTTGGAACCTCAGTATTTATTTGTGGTAAGAATAATGGTGCAAAATAAATTGAACAGTTTAAGTGTCATGAAGCATGTTTATAAGGAATATTTTATTATGTTTTAGGTGCTGTGGCAACATACTGTAGAATGATTCCAAGCATAAAAAAGAAATATGATTATGGGGTCATGATCTTCATCCTCACCTTCAATCTGGTAGCAGTGTCTGGTTTGCGTGCTGAAAAAATCTTGGAACTAGCCCGCCAACGTCTTGCTACAATCGGCATGGGTTTTGCTGTCTGCATATTCACCAGCTTACTCATCTTCCCCATGTGGGCTGGCGATGAACTTCATCACTTGACATCCTCCAAGTTTAACAAATTAGCTTGCTGCATTGAAGGTAGGTACACCCACAAATTAGAAGGTTGTTAAGTTGTAACAATTTTGGCAAATAATCATGAACATGTTCAAACAATGAATTGCAGAATGCATGGAAGCATATTTCAGTGCCACCGAAAAGAAAGGCCAGCTAAGCATTAACGTCAGCAGTTGCAAATCAGTTTTGCATTCAAAGTCAAGTGACGAGTCACTGGTAATATGACGTATTCCTATCAAACTAGATGTAGCATATAGACCAACTTTCATTTTTACTGTATATATTAGTTTCCTTTAGGACATACTAAAAAAATTGTTTGTTTTCAGGCAAATTTCGCAAGGTGGGAACCGTGGCATGGAAAATTTGGATTTTACTATCCTTGGGAGAAATATCTACAGATAGCAGAGCTACTCAGGGAGCTAGCTTCTACCATTTTGTCACTGCAAGCATGCATCGAGTCACCATTACAGGTCTCACTACTCTTAACCAGACTATACAGAATGACTAATGCAAATAAAACGGATAATATTAAAACTAAAAAAATAAGAAACTGAAAACTTTTCTGGGGCCAATCCCTTAAATGACGTGTGATGTTATTTGTGTTTCAGCCCTCAACAACGCTACAACAGCCGATCAAAGAGACATGCAAAGACGTTGGGCTGTCACTAGGAGTTACAATGCGAGAGTTAGGAGAAAGTATAATGAAAATGAGAAAGGGTCAGGAAAAGGTCCTTATACTTCCAGAGTTACAATCCATTAAACTTGAGAGCATACTTTCAACTTCAGAGCTAAGAACAATTGAAAATGTTGAAACTCTTGCAATAGCAAATTTCTTGTTTGTGCTAATGGAGATAGTCAATAAAGTAAAAGTGCTAGCAAAAGAAGTGGAAGAGCTTGGCGAGGTTGCTGGTTTTCAATCTAAATAGCTTAATTACAGCTAGATTATGTATATATAATATGCTAATATGGGTAATTAAACACAGAAGATCATTACCCAAAATAATAACCTACAAATTTGTATGTAGAACAACACAAATTATGCCTAAGTATACACATTAGTAAAAATATATGAACAAGAGAAACTTCTCTACAAAGTTTAGAGTTTTAGAAGCATATAGTATCAAATATGATACTCCCTCTGTTCTTTCTTAAAACAAGTAGGGTTGGATCAGTTGGAAAACCCCTTGCCTCTCAACCGAGAGGTCAGGGGTTCGATCCTCACTCCCTACAAAAGGCCGGAGGTCCTTACTACCTTTGGTAGAACTGAAAGCAGCCTCTCTACCTTAGGACCTTAGGTAGGGGTAAGGCTGTCTACATCTTAACCTCCCCCATACACCGGAAACGGTATTGGGTACCCATAACCCGTGGAAGACGGCATTGGGCGTTACTTTTACTTTACCTCTGTTCTTTCTTAGTTGGCCTACGTTCGCTTTCAATGTGAAAGTTATGTATATCATACACGTTACTCCTTCCATTCTTTATCAATGTGAAAATTATGTATATCATACACGTTTATCCTCGCTAGTAAAGCTGATATGGAACTATGAAAGTTTATATGAATATCGCCAGCATCAAACTGGGTACAGGCAAACTACGTACATATTATCGTGATTGCACAGGGAATCCAAAAAAATCCCGAGTCCGGACACATCTGATATTTATTTACCTAATTTAAACTCACACAACAGGCCGGGTCTAAAAACAAATACCAACATCCCTTGTATATTAGCATCCATTCATAAGTACTAGCCATTACAATTATATCTAACACGAAATAACAAAACCAACCACTCTGCAAGATATCAGCCTATACAACTCGAATTCAATTGACAAAGCAGTTACCATTAAAAAACAGCAATGTGACAGATAATGCCTCAGCGCCACGACATTCAACGATAATTCTTCCACTGAAGTTTAACATCGAACGTATACCAAAACAAACCAAATAGTGTCATTTCAGTTTTTAAATTATTTAGGACTCCTTATTCTAGGTTTATTATTCAAAAGTTGGGATAATAGTCCTCATAATCAATTTGAAAAATTTACATATTTTGTTCATCAATGAAGTTATGTGGATTGAGTCAGTGATGTAAATGATTATTATAATTATAATAAAATGTAAGGGTTTATGAATGTTGAAAATTGAAAGGAATTACCTGACAAATGCGACTGAGAATGCCTACTCAACCATCAGGCCCAAACTTCTCCCTTTGGTGTCAAGGCTCCAATTCCGCCCCATTTCAAGATTTTTGGTTTTTATTAAATTCTGTTAATAAGAAAACTGCCTGAAATCAATGATCTATGTTGATCACATGCAGTATTACGCGATGCTTGTCGTTTATTAATAACTAATTTTGTATTTGGCTTCTTATGCCAATAACAGAACCAAGTAAACAACGCTTCTTTGCAATATTTATATCATTTTTGACACATTATGGATTTTCTGTTTCACAGAAAATAGCAACATAACAGTACAAAAGCCGTGATACCACCTAAAATATATAGTCTTTCTAACCTATTCTCATATCGAACCTTCTCTTCTTTGATCTCACTCTGTACTTTGGAGTACAATCGACACGACTCAATCACCAAGCCGTAGTCCTTGCTACGGTCACACCTCAATGCTTCTTTAAGCACAAACAGACTATTTCTGCCATTGACATGGGCACCTTCCATGTCCCCTAACTGCATACAAAGCTCGGTCAAGTTGAGTGTCGTGTGGGTCCCACTACCCTCGACATGTGTCACACGAAACTTCATAGTAATGATGCATTTGATTAACTGACAAGGAAGAATGTCTTTGGCAGGGACAATGGTTCCAAAATGTAACAAGAAATCTTGGTTGGTCGGCCAGTGTCTTTGACCATCGAGTGCACACCAGCTTGACAAATTTGCAGCTTGTTTGGCTTTGGTATTCACGATTATCCAGCTGAGCCTGATTCCATCACGAAGCTCTTGCCATAGCTTACCTTCTTTCCTCTCTCCTTCAATGGAGGTAACGGGCGGTAAACCATCAGAAACAGAAAGAGTAACTTCACCTACACAAATTAAATTGATAGCATTTTAACACTCTTTAGCCTTCGAATGTATCAAGAAACACAACATGACATGGTTTTGCAATAGATGTATCAAGAGACTAAGGTGGAAAAAGGCAATGGACTAATGGGGTAGAGTAGACCATATTCCTTTTGAAATGGGTCATTTGTTGTATGGGCTAAAAACAGGTGATGTCAGGTTGGGTTGACCCACAAACACTTTTTCGTTCATTTTTTTTTAATACTTTTAGTTGATTATTAAAGTGATAACTGAGAAAAATATATATATATTTACGTTAGCAATTATAATCTTAGAATAATACCAATTTAGTAAATTGCGCGCAAAAGAGAGAGAGAGAGAGAGAGAGAGAGAGAAAAAAAAATGTGGCAGGCACTTCTAACCCTTTGATCCATTAGACCCGTTCCCCTTTTAGCTCAAGTTTTTTATTCAACCCAACATAAAACATAACCCAAATCGGCCCATTTATTAAGCAAAGATCTATAAGTTAACATTTAATATTGGAAAGTGTAATAAAATCTGGAATTAGATGGTACCTGCATGATCATCGTCTCTCGAGTAGCTGAAAAGATCAATCCTAAAAGGACAATCAGAAAACCAACCATTATAAACATTTGCATTCGGTATTCCCCAAATGACTTTTGAGCATATAGTTTTTTCCTTATATTGAATATCCACAATCGACACAAAGTCAGAAGGCGAAACTTTTTCTAATTCATCATAGTCACCATAATACTCAGCTTCTGTCCATTCTTCGGGATACTCAGGATTGTCTCTCCATTTGAACTCCGGAACATCCTTGTTTACAATAAGAGGGAAACAATCTGCATAAAACTTTTTAAACCCTCCGGTTGATAATATTAAGCTTTTGACATCGTCCCTTTTTGTTGAAGGCCACGTCGAAGAACAGATATCTTCCCATAAACTTTCTTCTTTTGAAATGGCATTGAATGATGCACAAGCACAAGATGCGCTAGCTAGGGTCGCACCATCTAGACGTCTTAGTATATCGTAGAAAAGGTCACCACTTAATGTATCCATGTTCACCATTGGTGATAGTGTGCCACTATCATCGACTTAGATTGTCTGACAAAGCAAAATTTGAAGTACAGTTTAGTATAAACCTATAGTTGATAGACCAATATTTTCAGATTGTAAAAATTCATAAACATACAATGGTCCTAAATCATGTTACTTTTGTTGATAGACCAATATTTTCAGATTGTAAAAATTCATTATGATTAAGATATTCTAGTTATTTTGATGCCAAAATAGAAGGTTGCACTTGGCATGATACTTACATATTCTCAAGAGTCATTGTCATTAGCAATTAACTGTTTCCATTTTTCATCACACTAGTATTAATAAGACCATACATTATAGGGTTAATTGCATTAAAAAGATGTGTACTTCATACCTTTCACTTATCTTTAGCCTTCATGCCTAGAGAAAGTACATAACAAAGGCTATACTTTATTTCCGATTCAGTTTAAAGACCATGTTATAAGTCAATTAAAAAATATCGAAATCATGGTCTACTAAACAAAATCGGAAATAAAGTGTAAAGACTGGTTAATAAAAACGTCGCGATTTTTATGCTTAATGCCTTAATAAAAGCAGAAATAAAGCATATATTATCATATTGACATCTTCCAAAAAGGTCCAAAATGTTTCTCAAAAGTATATCACATTTTTAATACAACCAACCCCTATCCGATTTATGAACAACAACATAGCTTTCATATAACATTCCAACATTTAAAACAAATTGAAAAAAGCAGTCAAATCCAAATCAAAGCTATAATAAATACGGAGCGACCAATAAGTTCAATCATTAAAAGTTAAACACACATAAAACATTATAACGTGACATAAACTACAAAATCAAACAATATTATTGTCTCAGAAACATGGGATGAAATAACACACCTCCGAGGTTGTTACTTGATCTGACAAAACTATCACCAGAGCTAGCTGATCTTCTTCTGCTGATCAGTAGGTTAATTTTAATATAAAGAGGAAGTGTTATGTAAATGGAAGTCAAGAACATAGAATAAGAAAGATAGATGTCTAGGTATATATTTATACTAAGATTCATGAATGTATGTACATGACATGTTCCTTATTTACTGGCCCTTTGGAGACGATATAATCGAGGTAACCTATGCTTCTTTGTCCATAGTCCATGCTGCCCTGCCGCAAGATATTCACACGCTCCTCTCACGTGATCTATCATATCCCCTGTTATATACGGAGTATATATCTATACTATTCTATAGTAAATATAAAAGAAAAATGGTTAAACTTTAAAAAGTGAAATGTTGAAAGTCACAGGTGAGGAAAATATATGGTGTAATTAATACTCTTATTAAAACATCTCATTACTTAAAAGTACAATAATTTATTCACATTGTACAACCAATTAAAAATATATCTACCAAATTAAAAACAACCACTTTAAATACCCGTAAATAAAAAGTACAATAAAATTTTCACAATGTACAATTTAAATAAGCTACAAAATAATTCAAAATATAAAATAATTAAACACACTAATTGATATTTTTTACACCCTAAAATGAAAAGTATAGGTTATTAAAATGAGAAGGATAAAAAGAAACCACAACCACACATCTCAGATGCACCTATTAAATAGATGCATCTTTCCTTGAAAATCTCTCCATTATTTAAAATGTGTGGCTATAAATTCTTCTTATTCTTCTCATTTTAGTTTTTCTTCTTATCAGATCTCTTATATATATATATATATATATATATATATATATATATATATATATATACACTACACCACTTTCATATCGACATCACATTATACTCGGAAGAGATCTAGTGAAAAGATAAAATATAATAAGAAAAATGAGAAATATTTATAGCCACATATTTGAAATAAAAATAAAAATGATAAATAACCACAGCCGATTATTCAAATACACATACAATAAAAATGCTAAGTCTATCATTCAATACATTATCAAAATCACCTATGAACATACATAATGATGACTACAAACTCATTTTTTTTTAATAAAACTCACAAATATTAAAATTAAAATTTAAGAACATTATAGTAAAAATATGAATTTATGAAATTAAAATAATAAATTAATAATCTAAGTTACATTTCTCCTACTATGCTTCATAATCAACATTTTTTCGAGGTGAATTATTGTCAAGTAATCAACAAAACTTATATAAAACAACTCTTTTTTTCATTGTTTTTGTTGTTAAAAGTTGAAGATTCGTTGTTGTAAACTTGTAATTGCATTTCCATTTGCTTATGCTCGTACTTCTTTTGTTCCATTTCCATTCCCCGCGTCTTTATCTCCAAAAAGGCATCACGGTGTGATTTCTTATGTAAAAAAAGACGGTTGGGCGCTTGTCCGTTTATTCACCAACATCTTCACAAAAGGTTCATCACCACGAGCACCTAACGACACCGATGGAATGGACAATGATGACATGTTCTTCTTGCCTTTGTCCCTACCAATTGGTCGAATTTTTCGCTCCTCTTCTTTTTCGTCTACTGCGTTATTGAAATTGAGACCACCTTCTACTATCTCTGATTTGTTGAACGAGGTGGAGTCCGATGTCCTTGATTTTTTAAATGAGTTGATTTCCCAAATGCCAGAATTTCCATTTGCTTTGGTTTTTTGTAATCTTTTAAAATTCTCTACGCATAAAGAAGTATGAAAGGTACTCCATACTCAGCATGATATTTATCAAGTGCCTTTTGGAGGAAAACTCGTCTTGCTCTACTATCATTCCTTCTAACCACATGAGCATAACTCGAACAAAATTGATCCACTTTATGAAGCAAATTATTCCATTTGTAGTTTAATGAATCGTAAATACAAACGCTAGTTACCCCATTTCTTTCTCAAGGTAATTTAATACCTCCGTCCAAAACCTATGTGCTTTCTTCGTATTCCATTTGGCATTATCTTCGGATGAAAGAAACCCATCATTTGCACACAATGTAATTTCCTCGACCATGGTCCATGGAACGTTACGTTGTTCCCTCTGAATCGTCTTTTTTAGATGTTTTTCTTTGATGAATTTTTGCTTGCTTCTTTTTTACCCCATGACTGGTGAGTCATCTTAAACGGTTTAGACGAAGAATACCCTTGCGGTTCATAATTTGGAAAAGGATCAAAATCATCAACATTGGATGGATGAATAGGAGAATACGTTGAGATTGGTTCGGAGGTGGTAATGAAGAATCGTGGTACTTTGTAGTGATGTAGGATCGTGGTATATTTGTGGGTGAACGTTCTTCTGTTTAGCTTCTTAAATATGCATGGGCATGTCCATCCAGTTTTAGATGGCTATGTCTTTGATCTCTTGTCTCAATTAAGAGGGGTCATGGAAAGAACATGTTCAAAATCACGAACAATTCCTTTTTCAAATCCTGCTGTAGCTGCACACATGTTTTTACGAAAGTACGGTCACCGGTGGCTAATACCTTCTCGATACTATCAAACCTGAAATCCACTATTAATCGCTCTTTTTAGTTGGCGGGCAAGGTTTCCTACCCACTGGCTACTGGCTACCGGCTAAGGAGGTACAATGTAGCTACTGCAACTATAGTTGGGTAGCTAGACCATGTACCCTATGTTTTAAACTTGTTAAACCTAGTCAAACCGATAGAACATTGTTTAAACCATACTTGTGAGAGTAACTGTCTTACGCTACAGTAGCTGTTGCTGCTACTGTCTTGCTATGTACATGAACTGTATATACCTGTAGCTATCGGACCCCAAGGGAGGTTCTTGTTGCTGCTCCTCAGGTGGTTAGTGAAATGCTTCTCATGTGAGGAGCATGAATGAGATAAGACTGATTGAATTAGAAGATTATTTTAATCGACTTAATTAGAAGCTCTAATAACTATTCAAAATTGATGTATTTCAACCACGATAATCTTGGTTGGTACCAAACCCGATAGTGATTCTTTCGAGTTTTTGTTCATTATTTGTCGTATAATATGTTTTCACCAATTTCATAATAATAATAATAATAATAATAGTAATAATAGTAATAATAATAATAATAATAATAATAATAATAATAATAATAATAATAATAATAATAATAATAATAATAAGAAAAATATATATTTGTGGGTTATATACATAGGTTGATGTTGTTGGTACATTTATGGAGGTATGAAAGGATAGTTGTAGTATTGTTGTAGCTGTGTTATGTAAACAAAAGTTTGGATCGAAAATTAATCGGTGGTAAGCGACCGAGACGGAAATTTTAATCTTAAGTTTGGACGTGTTGCTGTCAACTTTTTTTTTGGGGTCTTATTACTTGGAGTGTTTTGAGACATTTTTTGAAAGTTGTAAGTATTAACATAGAATGGGATTTGAAGGTGTTGTTAATACAAATAAACCATAAAAACGTTTATTTATATTTTACGATCTTTGAAAGTTTTGTCGATAACAAACGTAAAATCATTTTAACAAAATAAATAAAATACGTAAAAGCTTTAAGCCAATAGTTTACTAACACACTTTTACTAAACATATTAAAACCACCAAAACATGTTTTAGCTAAATAAGTTATACAAAATCAAAGACATTTTTATAAAACACTTACAAGTAATATTGTTTACTTACATTTTATAAAAATGTATATGTACTTTGTATATGTTGTAATGGGTAAATAATGGATAAAAACCAAAGTCCATAACCCATGACCGAAAACCATGATCCATTGACTAGGTACAATGAATCTTGTTGGGTAAGAACCAAATTCCATAACCTATACCCATGGAGCATGATCCATAACCCATGACCCATTGCATGACATCATGCATGAAGTCATGTTGGATATTATCCATGATCCATGACCGAAAGTTCATGACCCAAGTTTCATAAGCCATTGACTAGGTACATTGTATCTTGTTGGGTATCCATGATCCAAAGTCCATGACCCATGGTCCATAACCCATAACCCATAACCCGGTTTGCAACCCAAAATCCAGACTAAGCTGACCCAGCAGCCGGATCCCTGGATTTGCACTGGCCGAATCCCTTGGGTGAGGGATCCGCCGGAACCGTGAGACATTAGGCTGTTTTGCCTATAAATAGTGAGTCATTTCTCTCTTGCTAACCAACCCTTTTTGACATACTTTCTCTCTATGCTCTAACCTCTCTAACCACAAATACAAAGGATCATTCTATGTAGTTTTATCTTTGTGTGATTCTCTAGGTTCCTCTTAAAGGCGAGATCACCACCTCTTGAAGACTTGTAAGCTCAAGGTCATGAGTTGCTAGGATTCGTCATCATCAAGACCACTGAAGTGCATCTTGTTGATAGTTCTTTCCTCCCTCCATAAAGTGTCGTGTTGAAGGCATTAGTGAATGGAGCCGAAGGTGTATATTTAATATGGTGCGTCGATGTACAAGTTGTGTAGTTTGGGTTAAAGGATACTGATATCCTTTCTAGTATTATAAAAAGGAGTGTGTCTCCTTTAGGAAGTTGTGTTGGGTTGTAGTGTTGGGTAGTAGTTCCTCCTTTGTAATGGAACTGGGTATCTAGCCTTGTACCGGATAAAGTGTAGGCGACGTTGTGATAGGTTTGGTTCTACCTCGTGGAAGAGCTCGGTGTCTAGCCTTGTACCGGATAAAGAGTAGGCGACGTTGTGAAGGCTTCTCTGCCACATTAAGAAGCTTCTGTTGTGTAGTGCTTAGAAGCTCTCGAGTTGGGTACTCGGGGAGTGAAGTAGGGCAAGGAAGGTGTCCTTGTAACCGAACCACTATAAACACTCGTGTTGTGGTTTTGTGTTCCTTTACTCTTTATCTATTGCATTACTTACTTATATGTATATCTATCAATATCCAACACACGATCTAAATTGATTGACATAAGTCGATCTAAATACTTTAAAACGAAGTTTTATCGGCAAAATTATTCAGCCCCCTTCTAGTTTTCCATAATAGGTATCAGAGCTTCGTTATCAAGTCTCTTAGAGTATATTGTACTTTAAAAACTTGATACGATCCATGTATGTTTGAAAACTATAAACAAGGAAATTTCTTAAAACAAAAATTCATGTTTTAAAAATATTTGTATTTTAACAGATGTTGCATATTGATAAATCATTCTAACATTTTGGTTGAGAAATCTTCATGCTAGGACTCTTCCAATGACTTCGTTCTATCCGAAGAAAAATGAAGTCAACACCCAAAGAAGAGTATAAAGTGATCCCAACTTGCTTTTACAAAATACGATAAAGTATTTTAAAAGCTCATGAAGTATTTCGCGTCTATGATTTTCAAAAATTATAAAAAAAGATATATAGCAAAGGTATGTTCTCCTAATTATAATTTGTTGATCTAAAAATATGCTAATCGCTTGTAGATAAAATATTGGTATATGATAATCTATTATGATAAGTATTGTTATAAAGTCCTTGCATATATTTAAAACTATGTGTAATGATTCGTGGATGTGGTGTCTAGCTTTAATGTCACAAATTCTCTAAAACATTGTTCTTCATCTCAAAAACATTGTCGGGAATAGTATTCCTCTTTGATTTCCCTAAACATTATAAGCAAGTCAATATACGTCCTTTTCTCGAAAAGAAATATTGCTAACCAAAAGTCTTGATTCATCGTTCCTCGTATAGAGATATTTTTGTTGCATTAGTAATTTACATAAATATCATCTATTTAATTCTCTATATATCATGTTAAAATGGAATTTGACATGATTCTTATTTTTTCCTCTCGACTCATGGTTTACTCATAAAAGAACCTCATCAAATGTGTTTAGCAAACACGAAGACTCGTCAAACCTTGTATCACATCTATAATAGATAAACTCTTAGGAATAAAGCAAAAACCTTTGACAAAAACTAAAATCAAAAACTCCCGCGTCAAAATTATCAAACCTACTAAAACTGTTTTCTCACTGAATAGACGGATCCTTCGACTATAAAGTGACGAATCCCTTTTTCAAGGGATCTGTGGAAACCGGCACATCAGCAAAACAGAATAAGTAATTGATAATTCATTGTACACTCCCATCCTCCACTTTACTCTCTCATACATGACCCTAATCTCAACACTACTGTTCCTAGGAGCTTTATCTTCATCAATTCAATCAATCCAATCACTTGTGTAAGTGTTATCTTCACTACATTGTGATTTCCATTCTCAAGTTCTTAGTAATAAAATTTTAAACATCTTTAGAATTTTGATTCAAGTGGGTTTGTAACAATTTGCTATCACATTGTTTTAAATAGCTATCTAAGATAACTAATCAAAGAACAAACATTGTTAATACAAATTAGAACTCATAATGAATTTAAAAAGAAGTATGTTTTGAGCAAAATTGTAATGAACCTCAAAAAGAACTCTTCTAAAAATTAACACCACATTGTGGTCTTATTGTTTAGGATCAATCATGCCTAGCTCCACACAACAAGATTATCAAAACACCGCTCACTATATACCGATGCATCACCGTAAGGATGGCCTTACCCCCAAGGACCAAAAAACCTTCAAAATGCTCCAAAAATGGTTCTTTCATGAAGGACGTGTCATTGATCAATCTTTCCTCGATGTTACCGATATCCCCGAAGTCTTTTCTAGGATCAACTTTGAGTGTCTACTCCATATCAATGTACAAATATGTCCCGTGTTTGTCCTCGAATTTTACAAGAGTGTCCGCATAATTAGAAATGATGATGGAACCATCTCTATTGCCTTTGTCATCAACAATCATAACTTCACCCTAACTCTTTCTGAGCTTGCCCGAATTCTCCGCATCCCATACCATGGTGTGTCTATGTATTTCAATGATTGGTCACTCGCCAAAATCCATGATATGGTTGATGATCACGATGTCTATTTCATTCCTCTTCATGAACCCGCCACGGTAAGAGATGACGTATTCATCCAAAGAACCTCACAAACCCAAGTCACTAGAAATTCCAAAGTAATCCACCGAGATCCATTTCAAATGGAGCTTTTTGAGATGTCCTCACTTTACAAAAAATGGGAACAAATTCTTTGAAGAAAATGTCATTTGCTTGGTTGGGAATAAGGATCATCCGAATGCATGTCTTGTGTACATGATTTATTACCTCATCAACGAAACTCCCTTCAACCTAGCATATTACATGATCAAAAGGATGACAAGTGTCTTTAGGACAGAGAAAATGGTACTTCCATATGCTATGCTTCTAACCCCTCTAGCAAACTTTGTCTTTGCTTTGGAACTATCTCATTTGACGGATGATCACTTCTTTTATAATCGGGTCATGGTACCTCTCACCGAGGGAAGGACATCAAGGTTCATGGTTGATGGGAAAAGGCCTCATCCTCCTACCGACTCATCCAAGGAAACTAAAGGAGAAGCAAGCAACCCCGTCAACAACTACCATCTCGACCCCGTCTCATACATTGATCAATTGCCGCATATTCCAAGTCCTTCCCAAGAGTTTCAACAAACCAAAGGAATGTTAAAATGCATTGCTCACTTCCTCATGGGCAAGAAGAAAAGGTGAAGATGAGATGGAAATTTGGAGGTGATTTGTATGATCCTAATTTGAAACATATCATGTATGTCTAAAACAATGTTATTGTCATTTGGTAGAACTAAGTATTATGTCGTAGTTTATTGAAAACATGGATAGTTTAACCTGGAACAACTAAATAGGAATTTTACCACTTTTTATCTCGTATCAAAAGTTGGTCGTCATCCTAGTTACATGCCCATATGTTGCTTTTACATACCATGCTTACTATGCTTTACTTACATACATGTATGCTTGCTGTAGAAATCATTAGTTTCAAAATTCGATACCTAATGCAAAATATTGCACGCATTCTATTAAGGAATTTGTCCCAGATGCCGGATCCCTGGGCTAGAACTAGCCGGGTCCCTCAAGTGAAGGATCCGTGGGATCCGGGTGGACAGAAATGCATTGTTAGCTTCCTTGCATCAATCCAACCTTCCAGACCTTATTGGACTAGTTAAACATGTTACATTAGGATCACTTAAACTTTCCTTAGGCTCAAATGAGCTGACATTCACTCATGGATGACTTTGGATCACATTCAAAGAGTTTTTGATTCATCATTACTTCAAAACTCACCATCTTTCCGCTCCAATGTTTACACATTGTTCCTCTCATCTCAAAAACACCTAGTTTGTTATTTCTCTCAATTTTAGCAAATTGATTCTAGTCATATTTAACTTAAAATGCTCTAAAAGCTATTTTTCATTTCTTGTGATTTTTAAGGAATTTTTTAAATTTTCCTTTGATCACCATCTGATCTCTATGATCATTTACCATCCTCAAAACTCTTAGTGTCATCCTTGATCACTCATTGGTGTTCATAAAAACTTCATTTCTTTCCATAAAAGTCATCATTGGCTACCCTTACTCATTTTGCTTGATCATTTAAGTCTTATGCCATTTAAAATACCTGAGGAGACTAAATCACTCAAGATATATTGGTGCTAGACCTTGCTAGAACCCCTTCACCCTTTTCTTGGCTTTTGAGAGTCGGATCCCTGGCTTTAGGCTAACCGGATCCCTCAAGTGATTAATCTTACTTGATATAATCATTTCAAACCCTCTTTGGAAATCTAAACACTCCAATTTGTCTTAAATGACTCCCTAGGACAGAATAACACTAGAGTTGACTTTTGTGCATGCAATTTGAAGAATATTAGTGGTTTAGGCTTTAATTCACTTGCTAATTTCTTCCTTTATAAACCACTTGTGTTTGTACTTCCAAATCACCATCCAAACACTCATTCTCAGTAGCTAAAACTTCCCTCCTCACATGCTTACTTCAACTTTTCACCATGAGAAAAGCACCTAGTGCAACCTCATCAACCAAAGGACCTCCCAAGAAAATTGCTCGTGTTGTTCATGAAGTTTCCTCAACCGAGTCATCACCCATCAAAGCTTCTAACACTAGAGTTCCTTCCCAACAAACTCTACCACCCAAAGCTAAGAAAACCGCTCTGATTAGTATCCGACCTTGTAGCTTGGAGAAACCTTCGCCAAACACCACCATACCTCCTAAACCAAACACTCCTAGCTCCACTAAAGCAACTAAACCCTCACCTCTAGAGCTTAGAGTACTCTCCTTCACCACACCTCTTTCATCTCCAAACCTTTACTCACTATAAGACTTGCCCCCTAGGCCTTCTCATCCACCACCATTGCCCACATTCTCATCAATTGAGAAAATGGTACCACTACAACCTTCTCACCAAAACTTTGGTGTAGGAACTTCGTCTCTTTTTCCTTCACCCTCAAATGAACCATTTTGGATTATGAGGAATCACCAAACTCAAGAACCGGACCATATGGAAGTAGATACTTCTTTACCTCCACCACCAACTCATATATCACAACCTTCATCCTTAGTTGAACCACCTCCTAATTCATCAAACTTACCTCCACAAATCCCTCCATCCTTTGTGGAACCTCCACCCTCCTCTTCAAACTTACCTCCTCAAACCGCTCCATTCCTAGCACCACCATTTCCTAGTCATGACAATGATTGCTCTCATTGTCAACATGTCCAAGGCTTAGTCCATGAAGTACGTGATGAATTACGTTTCATGTTCTATCACCTTCTTGAATGATTTGATGAAGTCAACAAATCTAACCGTCCCTAAGTGGTGTCTTCCTCTAGTCTTAGGCGCAACTTATATTGTTAAGAATTTTTATTTAATACATGTTTGTATCATTTTCTTAGTTTTAGAGACTTGTGTATCATTTCTCTTCTTTTATTAAATGAAACTACATGTTTGTATGCTATATAGTTATGTGAATATGTTTGGTGCAACAATACATAACTCATTTGGATGGTTACGTCACTATTTATATCTACATTGCTGCCACTAAGTTGCAGGTACACGGTTCCTAAACTTTTGCTTGGACGGATCCCTCACATGAAGGATCCGGCAGAATCGGTGAATAGATTATCATTTTTTGAGCTAACTTGAAGCTCATTTGCAGGAAACAATGCACCATATACTTGTTTTCTAACCCTTGTTTTGTAGATTTTCAAAATACACATGAAGACTTTGACACCCTCAACAAGGGGAAGCTTTTCGTCAAAGCAAAACATTGCAAAACACTTGAAATACATTCACTTAGGTTTTCTAACTACTTGAGGCCCTCATCAAAAGGGAGCACTCGTCAAGAGGGAGTATTTTGTCAAAGTTAAAACGATTGCAAAATATTTGAAATATACTCGTTTAGTCTTTCTAATTACTTGACGCCCTCACCAAAGGGAAGCATCTGTCAAGGGGGATCTAAGACGAGAACTTCCTTCTTACCTTACTACATCTCTTTACATTTCTTTTTCTAGCTCTTTCTCATTTTTTTTCTTTCTCGAAACGTTTTTCACTACGTGTTAGTTTTTTTTCGACGCTCTTTTTGTTTCGACAAAAAAGGGGAGAAGAGAGTAAAAACTCCAATTCAAATTTTTACGAATTTTATTTTTTACTTAAAATAATCTTATGTTTTGTCATCAACAAAAAGGGGGAGATTGTTAATACAAATAAACCATAAAAATGTTTATTTATATTTTACGATCTTCTAATGTTTTGTCGATAACAAACTTAAAATCATTTTAACGAAATAAATAAATACGTAAAAGTTTTGATCAAATAGTTTACTAATACACTTTTACTAAACATATTAAAATCACCCAAACATGTTTTAGCTAAATAAGTTATACAAAACCAAACACATTTTTATAAAACACTTACAAGTAATATTGTTTACTTACATTTTATAAAAATATATATGCACTTTGTGTATGTTATAATAGGTAAATAATAGGTAAAAACCAAAGTCCATAACCCATGACCCAAGACCCATGATCTATTGACTAGGTACAATGAATCTTGTTGGGTAAGAACCAAAGTCCATAACCCATACACATGGAGCATGATCCATAACCCATGACCCATTGCATGACATCATGCATGAAGTCATGTTGGATATTATCCATGATCCATGACCTAAAGTCCATGAACCATGACCAAAGGTCCATAACCTATTGACTAGGTACATTGTATCTTGTTGGGTATCCATGATCCAAAGTCCATGACCCATGGTCCATAACCCATAACTCATAACCCGGTTTGCAACCCAAAATCTGGACTAAGCTGACCCAGCAGCCGGATCCCTGGATTTGCACTGGCCGAATCCCTTGGGAAAGGGATCCGCCAGAACCGTGGGACAATAGGCTTGTTTTGCCTATAAATAGTGAGTCATTTCTCTCTTGCTAACCAACCCTTTTAGACATAATTTCTCTCTATGTTCTAACCTCTCTAACCACAGATCCATAGGATCATTCTATGTAGTTTTATCTTTGTGTGATTCTCTAGGTTCCTCTTAAAGGCGAGGTCACCGCCTCTTGAAGACGTGTAAGCTCAAGGTCATGAGTTGCTAAGCTTCATCATCATCAAGACCACTGAAGTGCATCTTGTTGATAGTTCTTTTTTCTCTTAATAGAGTATCGTGTTGAAGGCATATGTGAATGGTGCCAAAGGTGTATATTCGATATGGTGCGTCGATGTACAAGTCGTGTAGTTTAGGTTAAAGGATATTGATATCCTTTCTAGTATTGTAAAAAGGAGTGTGTCTCTGATAAGGATTTAAAACGTTCACTTTTAAGGGGTCATTTAAGCCCTTAATCGACCATTTTTATATCCGTTACTGCTTAATTTCGTTCCTTTTCACTTTTAAGGTCTCTTAGAAGCAAAATGCTGGAATGATGCACATTTGGATGAAAAGGAGTGAATACATGAAGAAAATGGCAAAGTCAAGATCAAAGCCACTCAAGCTGCTCAAATTGAACCTGACGGCGTCCCAACCATAGGGGGACACCGTCCCTCTAAACAGACTTGATAAAAACATGGACCAGACAGCTCAGTGGAATTTTTGTTCGTATAACCTGACGGCGTCAGGCTTTGAAGAAGAAGGGTGTCACTTAGACTTTTCATCTCAGACGGCCCAGATCCAGAACCAAGACGACGTCCCACTTGAAGACTGACAGCGTCACAACTCTAAGGTGACGCCGTCCCATCGATGACTTGGCCAAGACGAAAACCCTAATGACGGCGAGCTGACGACGTCCCACCTATAAGGTGACGCCGTCACAAGTGTAAATTTATATATAGAATTCGATTTTTCTGCATTTAGAGAGGGAGACTTTTGGAGGAAAAAACCCTAAACGTTTGTAGTCCGACTTGGACAATATCTTAGGGTCCCAAACCCTATTTTACACATCAAGATAAGTGTTTTAATTCAAAGTATCATTATGTCTTCCATTGATTGTGTGTATGCTTGCTTGTTTAACATGTCTAGCTAAATTTCTTGTGTGTTTGCTTAGATCTATGAAACCTAGTCTTTGATTATTGTTATGTTGTCTCTTATCTTAATTGTAATTGGCTTAGGAGTGCAACTAGGCATCAATTGTTGTGTTTAATGCTTGAGTATTCTTTGTGAAAGTGAGGCTTATGAATGAATTAGTTTAAATACTTGCAGATTTCGTAGGCTAAACCCAAAGGTAACCTCAAAGAGTTAGGGCATACTCATTCCCTATAACCTTAGGAATACAACGCGTTAAGATAAGGTGTGACAATTCAACCGACCAATAAAAGATAACTAGGGAGTCATAGTATCTAGGTAAACACATTTTTAATCATCATACGAGCACACATCAATTAGACATAAGACTACCCGTAGTATTAGATAATTAGATAGTAGAAGTAATTAGTAGAAGTACCACCCCCAAACCAATTGCCCCGAGACTTTACCTTAGCTTTCTAAAAAACTATATAAAAAAAAAGAATCATCCTCAACCCTCACCTTAGGGTACTACATTTCTTGCTAGCATTCCTATTCCCCTAGAGAATGATATCAATCCCCAAGGCTTACCCAATACTACACTACAACGATTAGGTTCACTGCCTAGGTGGTTGAAAAACTTGCTCGAAGAAAAGGAAGTTCCTTTGACCCCGAACGCGCTTCGTACGCGCATCAAGTTTTTGGCGCCGCTGGCGGAGAATAGAATAGCTAGTTAGATTTTTATCTCGTTTAGGTTCCCTTGCTTGATTCCTATCAAGTAAGATTTTTTTCCTCATTTTTAGCTTCCTTGTAGTCTATCCCCATTCTTCGTGAATTTGTTCGTAGCCCCATCACTTTTCATCATGGAAGGTGATAACCCACCAAATCCACCATTTCCCCCCACCAACACCCTTAGACAGCTTAGGACCTGCAGTTCCACCAAAACCCTTCTTGAGCCCTTTGCCGAACCCGATAGAGAGCTGTATAAACGAAGAAGAGCCCTCCATGAGTCGGAAGCACAAGGCACCACCATCAATTTTGATGAAGCCGTGACTGATGAAGAGTCCACACATTCCCTCAATTCTCCTGAAACTATCAACAACGATAATCTGAGCCAACATAGCGAGGAATTTCCCGCTACTCATGTCAATGAACCCATCAACGAACCTAAGACAAAAATCCTTAGGGATTACTCTTCTCCTACCTCATCTGGATTTACTGGCGCCATCGTCTACCCTTCCGAACAAATCAATGAGGTGTTGCATGCCACCGACATTTGGCTTATCCAGAATGCGTGTCAATTTCACGGATCCCGCAGCGAAAACCCAATTCATCACATCAAACAATTTTTGAAAATTGTGGATACTATCTATGCTGACGGAGCATCTAAGGAGACATCTAGACTCCGGTTTTTCCCATTTTCTCTTCAAGGAAAGGCCAAAGAGTGGCTCGATAAGCTACCTACAAGGTCCATCTTCACTTGGGAACAACTCACTACCAAGTTCACCAAAAAGTTCTTTCCTCAATGGGTGGAGGCTTACCCAATCCGGAGGAAATGAATACATTCTAGTTGCCATTGATTATGTGTCCAAATGGGTGGAGGCACAAGCCCTTAGGACTAATGATGCAAGGGTAGTCATTTATTTTCTCAAGAAGCTTTTCGCACGATTTGGGATTCCCAAAGCATTGATTAGTGACAAAGGAACCCATTTTTGCAATTCTCAAATGGAAAAGATAATGAAGAAGTATGGTGTTCCGCAAAGGTTCTCTATGGCATATCACCCCCAAACTAATGGGCAAGTAGAGAACACAAATAGAGCATTAAAGCCAATACTTGAAAAAAGGTCCACCAGAACAGAAAAGATTGGGCATTCAAACTAGATGAGGCACTCTGGGCATTCAGAACGACTTATAAAACGCGCATCGGAACAACCCCTTTTCGCTTAGTGTACGGGAAAGCATGTCATCTCCCTATTGAGCTTGAGCAAAAGGCATACTGGGCACTTAAGGCTTGTAATATGGATTATTTTGAGGCAGGGTCAAATAGGTTCTTTGTAGGATCGATATATTATTGTGTTGATGATTCGGGTGGTCTTGGATGGTGAAAATACATGTTTGCCATAGTTAGAGAGAAAGATATGAGAGAGAGTTTCTTGCTAGAGACTTGGTTCACAAATGTGTAAGGTTAGATTAAAGAAAAGCTCCACCCCTTCCATGGATGGAAGGGGTATTTATACTTACACAATACACGACCTCCTAACGGCCTGTGGATCAGGCATACAGTGGGTAAAGACCCGTCCTTCCTCCACGGTGATACACTAAACTAATCTACGCTACAAACTAACTAATAAACTACTAAGTAACGTAAATAACGACAAGTCTACGAGCTAACATATGCTAGACCATAATTGGGGTGACCGACTCTTTAACATGGAATTTCCAATTCCTAACAATCTCCCCCTAAGGGAGGTCACCCCATGAAATACATTTTGCATCTTAGCATTCTATCTCTGTCTTTAGTTCTGAGCTCGTAGACTTCAATTCTTTAATATCCGCATTCTTTTAGCGATTCTTCAATGTCCGATTATTTTGTACTTTCAGTGGAGGTCTTTGAACTGATCCACATCATTGATGATCTTCGAGCTTTCAATGAGATCATCAGCCACAGTAAATCTCTCTGGATCATCCATAGTTGTGTTGCCTTCATGTGATGTTGTGACTTTTAGACCGACATGCTCACACTTTTGAATCATGACATCTTTCCAACATAGTAGCGGAAGCTTTTACCGGTTCATGATATTTGCAGCAGCGTAGCAGAAGCATAGTATAAAAATACCAGAACCAGGTTATGTAGATATGCACCAGTCATGATTTCTTCAAATTAAGTGTGGATGCTGTGAGCATGCGGCTTTGGATTGACCGCTCAATTCTGATCAGCTGCAACCGTCCAAATGTACCTGCAAACAACAATTAGCAATAAAACACACGAAAGTGTCTTTGATCACTTTCGTCGAATTGAGGTACATGGCCCACGGTTCCCCGTTGATCAGTACAAGTACTGCCTGTGATCAGGTAGGATTCCTAAGAATCTCCTTGACAGGGTTTCGCAGCTGTTTTAGCCGTTCTCAAACCGGAACGTCTCAAAGAAGACAACACGGAATGAGTGAACCAGCGAATTGAGATTCACTGATTGATGAAAAATGATTTGAAAACAATCGCCTATTGCTTAGAAGAAAGAGTTTTGCAATACGACGAAGGTTTTATGAGAAAGATCAATTTTCAATCAAAATACTTTTTGTATTAGAAAATGAGTACACATTCGATGTGCTAGATAAAAGAAGAGATTCACACATCGAACGGTTTTTCCAAAAGTATTTTTCAATCAGATATACTTTTTGTGTTTGAAAACATGAATACACATTCGATGCGCTAGAGAAAAGAAGATTTGCACATCGAACGGTTTTTCCAAAAGTATTCGTCAATTCCATTCCTGGACCAAGGTTGATTCAAGATTGAATCTCCCCATCGTTTCTATCCAGTTGTCACAAGTTTGATCTTACGAGAAGATCTCACATGTCACCCACCAAGAGCTTGTTTGATGTTGGCTCTAGAAGGATTTCCATCTTCATTGTGAATATTTTTACATATCACTCGGATGTTCTGGCAATACCACAAGGATAATGCGTAGGACTCTCAATATATTCTTACTTTCCACATTGTGTGAAACAACAAGTCTTCGTTAATTTAGTGTCCTAACGAGATATTGTGGATGATCTCTTGGCTCTAGACTCAATTGTGCACATTTGGTTCCTATGCCGGAGACTAGGGAGAGGGTCTCCTTCTTCAATATCAACAATCTCTTAGAGAAAGTCAATAGATTATGTAGGTTCCCCGTGAGAATGAAACAAGTCCTTTTAAGAGGAACTTGAGTGGCTTGGGAAGTTGTAGTGCAGTGCATCACTGGGTCAATGATGTCTTGTCTTCAATACCAGTGTTACCTTAGTAACCACCAGTAGCATATGTATTGAACCCGGTTTCTGCCATAAGGTTGAATTATTGAAGGGCTATTTCTTTTCACTCTTTTCACATTCATTTCTTTTTCATTCTTCAACCCCTTCAGTGCTTACCGAGACTTCATTACTAGAACCTTGTTGGGTTTATTCCAGTACTAGCTCAGTCTCAGTCCGCACTCTTCCCATATCTCATTTTTCTCCTTTTTTCATCATACCTAAGGACTCTACACTATCTAGTGGATTATCCCTGGGTAGATCCCTCCGGTTCTGGCGGATCGTGGGAACTAATACCTAACCTCACCATCCTTATAACTCCATAAAGTAAAATGGTCGGTCTGTTGGTACCGTTCATTCCTTCTCGAAACCAATTGAAAAATCATTTGGAAAAACAATCAAGGTACTTGTGATACGAGATCAAAGCATTTTGTACCTTAATAGTTTTGATCATTTAGAAAACCTCCCCCTCAACATGTGCATATGATTTAGAAATTGTTTAGCACAAGGAGGCAAGAGGACTTTGAAATATTTTCTTTGATCACAATTTTCATACGAAAAAGCCATTTGATTTTCTTGGTAAAATCCTCCCCCTCAATATGTGCGTAAGATATTTGAAATCATTTTATCACATAGAGGCAAGAGTTCTTTGAAGTACTTTCACGATCACACTGCCATTTAGAAACCATTAAAACTCAATCAAGGTACTTTATATTAAAACATAAAAGCATTTGCACCTTGATAGTTTATTATCATTTGAAATGCTCCCCCTCAATATGTGCTTCGAGATTCGAAAGCGTTTAGCACATATGAGAGAGCAGCCTGCACAATTGAATCAAAACGATCACCTTTTATCAAATTTCATAATTAAATCACAAATTCTCCCCCGATCAAAAATATCAAACCCTTTGAGATTTTGGATCTCAAGTGATTTAATTATGTTTAGAAAACATGGGAGAATATGTGCCTGGTTTAAATACTCATCTGGTTTTTGGATAAATCCTCCTTCTCAACATGTGCATTGTGTATTTGAAATCGTTTGGCACATGGAGGCAGGAGTGCCTATAAAGGACTAAAACCGATTCCATGAAAACAGATTTGAGATTTAAATCACGATCTCTCCCCCGATCAAAAATTTCAAACCCTTTGAGATTTTGGATCTCAAGTGATTTAATTAGGTTTAGAAAACATGGGAGAATATGTGCCTGGTTTAAATACTCATCTGGTTTTTGGATAAATCCTCCTCCTCAACATGTGCATTGTGTATTTGAAATCGTTTGGCACATGGAGGCAGGAGTGCCTATAAAGGACTAAAACCGATTCCATGAAAACAAATTTGAGATTTAAATCACGATCTCTCCCCCAATCAAAAATTTCAAACCTTTTGAGATTTGTGATCCCAATTGATTTAAATCACTTAGAAAATTTTAGGGGAAAGACGTGGCAAGATTTAATTTTGAAAGATGACAGATAGGAACATATTTAGACATTAAAGATTGTTAGTGTCAGGTATGATTGTTTTAAGAGACCTTTAAGTAAAATAAAACAATTTCACAATCAAACAAGAACAGAAAAAATTTCATTTTGTAAGATCTTTGAGTTTTAAAGAAAATCATACCATGACATAACATTAAATCTTTAGATCACCACTTATTGTTGTACAGACGGACCTTTTAAGAAGAAATATCGTTTGAAAATATCTTAATTTAAATCACTCTCCCCCTCAATCGATGACCGAAGTCGTTGATTGAGTGACTTAAGTTTTGATAAAATAAAGTCCGTTGATTTCCAAAATTTAGTCCAATTAATTTTCAAAACAATATTTTCGATTTTCAAAACAATTTAATCAGATTATTTCAAAATTGTTTAAAAATGGTATCCTGCACAAAGATACGTTAGGTGGTTGAGAAGCTTCTGTTGTTGCTGTAGGGCTTGGAAGAAAAACCGTCTGCAGATGCAGTGAGACTTCTTTACGTTGCATTTTAATGCCAACTGAGGTCAAATTAAGCTCCGTTTCTTCAATCACTTAGAAGAAAACCATCTGTTGAAGCAATGACACCTCTTACGTTGCATTTATGCCAACTCTCCATTGAAGTCCAATTAAGCTCCGTTTCTTCATTTGTCAACCCAAGATATAGTTACCCTTTCCTTACGGCATCCAATCATCATCATTTGTGGGATCCGGATCGGGAACATTTTTATAAACCAAGATATCTGCATACGTTAGTGAACATAAACAGATATATGGTGGTCGACATCACCCAAACAGCAATCGACTAATAACAGTCAATTCAACATATCAATCAGATCATATAAAGTATGGGATTTATGTGTTTATCAAACTCTAATCATCTAATCCTAACAATCATATCCTAGGCACCTAGTCCTTCAACATAGGTTAACATCATTTACAATTAAGCACATTAGGATAATTAGATAAGTCCGATAGATGATATAAATTTGAAAACATTCTCCCCCTCGATCAATGACTCATTTTCTGAGAATTTTAAAAGCGCTGAAGTCATTGATTGAGTTTGCAAATTTAATAAAAAACTCTGAATCTGATTGTTTTTAAAGCAACTCATTAACCACCATTTTGTTAAAAACAACAAATATTTTTCTGAAGAATTTTAGAAAGAAAAATATTTGAGTAGGAACAGCAGTCCTTTGACATACTTTCCTTATTAGTTTTAGATTAAGTGCAAGAATTTTTAGAAAATTGTTTAGCGCAACACTTTCCTTTCTTTAAAAGAGCGGGTTGCTATCTGAAATAATAGCAAACCATAGATTAAGCACGGTTTACAGTCTGAAATAACTGCAAGCCATATTTTGAGACATGTTTAGAAAAGAATATTTACACCTCCTGCTCGAACTTCATCTATGGTCCCGTGCCATTATTGAATGACATTTCTAAGACCGCAGATGTTATCGATACCAGAAGACATGTCATGAGAAAACATATTTTTGGTATTTTTAAATTTTCTGATTTTTATGGCTTTTTGTTGGTTTTATAATTTTCTATTTTGTTTTGCTGGTTTTATATTTTTGTATTTTCTTTTTAATAAATATATACAAGGATAGAATAGATGATATAATTTAAGAAGATGATGATACGAGTACCGAGATAAGGATATCGAGCAGCACGTCGTAGAAGAAAGAAGTCATCATCTCTTAAACATTCACCACCAAAGCTTCCAAGACTCTTGAATCGAAGAGAGAAATTGAGCCACTTGAAAGTGAGACTTTGGTAGCTTCCCCCCAAACCGTAAATCTTCTTATTGAGCAGATTCTAAGCTTTCTTTCAAGCTTGCCTTAGCCAGATGCACAAGAATGCACACCATATCATCGATCTTGCTGCTCCATATAAGAAGGATCATTGTAAGTCTCCGTTCGGGGTTATATCATCAACAAGAACAACAACGTATCATCCCACTCTTTAAAATTCTTCTCAAATTTCATAACCACTGAAGTCTGACGCAATCCATTCCAAAAGGTGTCAAGAGACCACTTCCCCCGAGTAGTTGAATTGATGCAGTCAGTCTCTTAGACTAGAGCTCACGAACCCGAATACACATACCCGAAGACAAATAAACTTATACCATCGAAGTAGCAGATTAAGTCCAATAGCCAAAGAATAACCCCGATGTATACTTTTCTCTCCCCCTGAAGAAAGTGTATGAAGCTCAAGAACCCGAAGTACCCGAATGCCCAAAGAGAAAATAACCGATAACATTGAAGAAGCAGGCTGAATCACTGATTATCTCTGCAGAGGACTATCTCTGCGGATTTCAACTCCGGAATAAGTGATTATATCTCCGAATCACTGATTAAGCACTCAAGTGAAACAACTGAGCGTCCCCAATGTACACAATCCTCTCTCCCCTGATGATTGCGATAACATCGAAATCATCACACACTTGTGTACCTCTTTTTATCATCAGAAACTAACTCTTACATCTCTTCCCCTACGTAGTTGGAATAAGAACACTAAACGCCTTGATGAGTAAACCTTGAGTTTCTATGCGGTCATGACATATGTTTTCCCGGGATATCTTTAATCACTTAGAAGAATTAAGTTCATCAAGTTTACTCGCCATGAGTCAAACCTTGAGTTTCTCTACGGTAATAACATTTGTCTTCCCGGGATATCTTCAATTACTTAGAAGTATTAAGTTCATCAAGTTTACTCGCGTTTAGATACGTGTCTCCTTCCCCCTTGCTGGTTTTGACACTTCAGAATCAGCAACATATTATAAGTCCAAATACTAGAAATCTGTTGAGAAGAACGGTTGAAGTCTTTGTGAGAATCAACTTGCTGAAGTACAGTGTGAGAAAGTCTAATTGAGGATTAAATCAGACATTTCACCCTCCCCCAATTAGTGCTCTCCCCTAAACCGACAATCTTTATGATGAATGCATGAATTAAGAAGAAGTCTTTAAATAGTCAAATGCAAGTCGTCTTAAGTCTTCTAACATGTAGCAGAGAATGTAGAACCGACTGTAGACTCGACCTTCTTCAAGATTGTTCAGTTGGGGAATAGATAGTTAACATCTTCAACTCACACCAAAAAGCATCCCACCAAAAAGCATCCCAATTAACTTACATCTTGCAAATTCCCTTAACTAAAATCCCTCCCAATCAAACAAGAACAGAAAGATGTTCATCAAGGAAATCAGCAATCAGGCCGCATCGAACACTTGACATGGTAACACCAAACAAACAATCACATCAAACAAGAACAGAAGGTTGCCCGGAATCATCACGTCGAAGTATACGTGAAGCATTAATCGGAAGCACTTTGTCGATAAACTCATCAATCCGAGTGAAGATGTCAACCAACGGCTCTTAGAAGAAACTCCATGTAAAGATGATCCGATAAGAAGAAGCTCGGTTCTTACATGAGTTAGGAGCCGTATGACCATATACTCTCATAAGTCAATCAACCATGCAGAATTATCACACTTCTTCTCCCCCTCAAGAATTACATACGAAGATGCCATTCTTGATTAAACAAGTGAACATCATCCAAATGTAGTCTATTCACACTTCTCCCCCGCAAAATTAGCACAGGATGTCGCCATCGTCATTATAGTTGAGCAAGTGGAATAAGAAAACAATCATCGGTAGCCCGGTTCACTTGATGACTGAAGCGCATGGAAAAAGTATGAAGCATGTTGATGAGAATGGTCATAATAAGAAGATTTCTCTTCTTCAGAAGATAAAGCGCACTGAAGCATACACTTTTCTTTTCTTTAGAGTACGAGGCATGAACTGTTGTGTTCATACGTCATAATCTCTCTCTTTTCATCATCTCTTGGCAAAACTTGTAATCACCCCATTATCATTCAGTAGGCTCTTTGTCGTGACAGCTGATGGAGAAAACCCAATATGATGAATTTGACCCTGAAGTAGAATAACCCGAACTCGTGACTTAAACTTGCACACATGTAACAAAGTGCGGTGCCGAGACTTCATCCTCCATTGAATCTCTAAGTACTCTATACTCTTCATCCACCCAACCATCAAGTATAAGACGTACATCACCTCTTGAAAATCCACAATTGAATGTGACACTGAGCATTACAACGTAACTCCTTAAAGTGATAGTTATTTTGTGGTGGTGAGAGCCCAATTCCCCCAAGTGGTAAAAGAAAAGGTAAAAGACACCCATCAATAACTAGCTTTCCAAGTCTTCGTTTTTAATAATAAGCTTGAACAAGGATCTTGAAGAATCTTCATCCATCCATCCCCGATACCTTCAGATACTAAGTACACTTGCCCATGATATTTCACTTCAACCTCAAATAAATAATAGTGAATTAACCCCGCTGTCACATCTTCTGATTAAAAGCTCACATCTAGCCTCCTTTAACGTTTTAGGTGAACTATGATAATGGTTTACATCCCGACCATGGTTAAAAGCACATAACCCCAACTTAAGGCTTGCCATTCTGATGTTACTAAGATGGGTCAATTTCCTCAAGGACTCTGAGGGTTTGTTATCTGCTACTCCAATCAAACTGCTTGAGTGAAAGATGGTGAAACAAGGAAATAACGCAGTGGTGTTTGTTTTGATTTAATGGAGCAATTGTACTGAAGATGATGCAACATGAGAGCTTTCATCAGACATTGTATAGAGGTTTTCAGAATTTGAGCTTGATCCTTGAGGTCAAGGATATTTTCAAGGAGGAAGGATTATCACATGTCTAACACGTGAGGAGTTTAAAATACCAAACAAGCCTAACTGAAATTCCCGCCAAAAGTTCCATTTCATTTTCCCTTATAAATACTCATTTGTAATATTTCACACGTAAACTTTGATTTCCATTCTCTTTGTTCATAACCGAAGTCAATTCAATAATCCATAACAAATCATTTTGCTCTCAACTTTGAGTTATATTCTTGTTATGATAATTCTTGTTGTTAGCTAAGAAAGACTCTCAATCTATAAATAGGATTCGAGTGTTTCAGAACAATAGATAAAGCTCCAGATGAAGTTGTAATTATAGGACCATTAATGTTATAGAAGCAAAGATAGGGGTAGTATTAGTATATATTATGTTTTATGTTCTGTAAATATGTAAAGCCTGTAAAACACTTGGGTTATGGGCTGGGTCAAAATGGGTCGATTAGTTTAGGGTATAACGGTTAAAAAATAGGTTGTAACGTTTAGAATAGATTGTGTCTTTAGGAATCGACATGTCTCTTGAAGGCACCAATTCAAAGTATATATATAGGGTCAAAGTCTGTAATCACAAAATCAATTCAATATATGTTAATTCTGAGTTATAAATTGAGAAAGCTTTTCTGCATTTTTCTTTTGATTTGTGTCGCATAACTGTTGTTCCAAACAGTAGATAAAAACTAGGTTTTAGTCGAAGGCCATTCAACAGTGGCATCAGAGCCGAAGGTTCAATTCCAGAAGAAAAAAAACCAATCAAGAAGCAGTTACAATTCGGTTTCAAAAGAAGGCAGTTACAAAGGGAAGAACGAGTGCAAGTAGACAACCGATTATAGAAGAATTACAAAAGATACATTCCTTTTCCTTTTAATCTGCACTTTTCCTTTTAGTTTTCCTTTTTAGTTTTGTTTAGAAAATAGTTTGAATATACTTTGGAAACCTTAATTCGTTTGTGATAGACATAGTCTAGGAATCCAAGCCGATTAAGATTTAGGTTTGCCCGGGAATTATAAGACCAAAGGAACAGTTAGTTTAAATTCGCCCCGTAAATAGGAGAAATTTTTTTTGAGTTTGCCCGGGAATTATAAGACCAAAGGAATAGTTGGTTTAATTCGCCCCGCAAACAGGAGAAAAAAGCTTTTTTAGATTTGCCCGGTAATTAGAAAAAACAAAGAACTGCGAGAGACAGTTGGTTTAATTCGCCCCGCAAACAAGAAAGAAAAGTTTTGTTTACTCTAAAGAAGAATGGTTGCTGGAACATCAAAGAAAGACCAAGGAGGGATGTCAATGACATTCCAATGCCCAATTCTGGATTCTACAAATTATACTATTTGGGCCGTAAAAATTAAAGCACTATTTAATGTTTATGGAATATGGGGAGTGTTGGAATCACTCCTAAACAGTATTTCAAGTATTTATATTTCATATGTAATAGGTAGCTTTATTATGGCCTTTATGTTTGTTTAAGGTCAAGCTTATGTAGAAGGCCCATAAGCTTAGGCCCAAGCCCAATAAGGAATAGGGAAGGAGAGGGAGTGTTGCCCTAGCTCCTTGCCTATATAAACAATGTAATGACCCTCACTTGAGGGTTGGTTGTTCAAGTTTTCTTTTCATTCACTCTCTTTGCCTTAACCGTATTATTATACGTGTGTGTGTGTGTGATAACTTGTTCATCCGCCTTCATCTCTTTCTCTATAACTTGTGTTTGTAAAACTAGTGACCTAACAGTGGTATCAATCGCCTAATAGTTGGGTGAATCGTTATTGCTTTTGAAGTGGGTTTTGGTCCTACGCGTAAGGCTAACGAGTGATACTTTGGTTCGCTTAAAAACACGTTTTTTACACTTTTTAATCCAAGATTCTTGTACTTTCAATGTTTTGAGGTGTTAAAATACTTGTTTTTGGCAAAAAGTTTCAAACTTTACGCGTGGATCTACGTTTTTAAGCTTGTTTTTGTTCGTGGGTGTCGTTCTACGCGTAACCCGTTTAGCAGTTTTGGTACATCAAGTTTCACATTTTTGTGTTCTTTTGGTACTATTGAAGCTATTCCATAACAAAAATCTGGTTTATAAACACATTTGGACAAAATCAAAGTTACGAGTAATCCTACGCGTAGCAAAACCCTAAAATTACGCGTAAGATTTTCCTTGGTTTGATCTTCATTTTCCTGGTTTATTCTGTGTTTTCTTACTTGGATAAGTCTGAAAATACGTCGACTTTGGATATCTTTTGCACTGTGATAGTGTAAAAGATCATTTGGGCAAAAACCCTAAAATTACGCATAAGCATAAGCTTACGCGTAGAAATCCTACGCATAAGATTCACTTTACGCGTAACCTTAGGTCTACGCATAAGGTAATCCTACGCCTAACTTTCTATGCCTAACTTTTGTCTACGCATAACTTTAGTGCTTTTATCCTACTTACGCGTAAGCTAAATCCTACGCGTAACTCCTTATTGTTATGCGTAACTTTTGGTGTTTTTTACGCATAAGTGCTACTTGGTTTCTTGTCTTTTCTACGCCTAAGGACACTTCATCAACAAAGGTTCATTCGACTACAAAGATCCATTTTTACTACACAAGTTCATCAACATGTCTCAACCACCATACTCTAACTATTTCCCTCACACTTATAATCATCAACAACAACAACAATTAACTCCACAACATCACCAATGGAATCAACAACAAGCAATTTATCAACAACAATTTAATCAGCAACATACTCCACAAATTGGTGCAATTCCACCACCACAAATGGTTCAAACACCGCCAAGTCTTCAAGTTCAACCCTACACAAACGATTTCAATCAACATCCATCAAGAAACACTATGAAGGAACCCACTTGGTTTGCAAAGATGTGTGAAGCTTTAAGCAGCCAACAATCAATTCATGAAGCTGGATCACTTGATAGACCTCCAATGCTCACTCCAGGAAATTACGATCAATGGGTGATAAGGTTCTTTAGGTTTTGTGATCTGAAGAAGAACATGGAAAGTTCTTAAAGAAGGTTATCTTGGAAGGTCCATTTGAGATGCCTACTGTCATTGTACCCGGAGATCCAACTGCTGTTCCACCAAGAGATGAACAAACCAACATTGCTACTGTTGCAGATCTAAATGCTACAGAACTTCTACACTATGAAGCTGATGAACTTGCAATGGAATACATCCTCTTAGGATTACCAAACCCAAGACAACTCGTATGTTCCGTTCAACAACTAATAGGCCTACACTGACAAATCGTTAAACTCGTGTCTCTTAGGAAAGGGCTAGTTGAAGGAAAAGTACTCCGAAGTTCATTAGCATGTTGTTAGGTATTCATCTTACTACGTATAAGAAGCGAACTGCCTCTTTTTACTGTATGAAGAGGGTAAGTCCTGGTTCTGATGAGTCCTTGAATCATAAGTGACGTTAAGAACCGTACTACTACAACACAAATAGGTTTAGTAACTACTACAGACTTTTAGCTACTACTATCCTGAGATTACAGAGAGGTCCAAGTTAGTACTTCACAAGTATTCGGTTCATTTAAAACCTAAGGTTTAGGAGGACTAACTCATGTCTAGGAAGGTATTCTTCTGCTTATACTAGGGTGTAAAAAACACGTCAGAAAACTCGTAGTTGTGATGCTTCTTAACCCAAACCATTAGGATTCTCCTACATAAGGTAACGTTCAAGTAGTCGAAGTATCACATCTTCAAGACATCGTAAATCTAGACGTTGTCATCGTTACAACCAAACAAGTAGAGAACCACCTTGTCGTCAACCTAGAGGCCCATGTTACTGTCATCCGTAGAGTTTACCTGGAAGGTTCTATTGGAAGAAATTCTTGAAAGGTACAAGAAGAAGTCTAGTGTTTTGGATTTCTTGGAATAGTGGGTAACTAGCATTAAAGGACCTCACTCGTAACCTCCAGATAGTTCACTAGGTCGAAGTACTTAACTAACAACCGACGAATTTCGAAGTGTGTAGAAACGTTTGGTTCACCCAAGGAAGTATCACAAAGAACTACCTACAACTAACTTTAGCAAACACATCCCAACTTGAACTTCTGAACCGCCACAAACTTGGTAAACACCACCACCTTAACGTGGTTAAACACCTCATACAACGACTAATTTAACAACAACTATTTAACGAACAACAACTAAGGTAACCACTACAACACCTCAATTAACAACAACAACAACTACTAATATTCACACTCCCTTTATCAATCTCATACCACCAACTCTGTACAACTACTTGAACACATCATTTTTACCTAGAAACATCAGCTTACTTGGAAACAACTACTTCACAGGAATCCGCATCTTTTCTGTTCTTTGGTTCATCGTGAATACGCATTTTTTGTGGTTTTCAATGCGTATTGTTATTCCTCAATGCGCATCCTAAATCGAATG